>CAWUFW010025493.1:0-44199 GCA_963921515.1 Calotriton arnoldi
AGCCCCAGGCTGCGCACAGGCTCTGCAATGGCAGGCCCGAGTTACACTTTACGGGCTGTTTGCGTGGGTGGCACAATCTAGTGCTGCAGCCCACCAACAGCATTTGGTCTATAGGCCCTGGCACTCGCAGTGCACTTTACAAGGGACTGACACATAAACCAAATAGGCCAATCATGGAAACGCCAATCCATAACACATTTTATACAGGAGCACTTCCACTTTCCCACTGGACAGCAGTGAGGAAAGTGCGCAGAATCATTACACCAGCAAAAACAGAGTCAAAACCGGGAGGTCAGAAAGCAAAAAGTCAGGGGAAACACGCCAAAAGATGCCAAGTCTAACACATGTCCAGGCTATTTCGTTTACAGTTCATGGTCCTGAGAAGGCATGCTTGGTGAGAGAAGTGGTCGGGAAGATCTGCTCGGATGGACGTTATTACTAGCATCTCATATCTGAGTGCCATTGTGAGATGTAAAGCAGCACGCATAGAATGTAACTTGGGACCTGCTGTGCTGGACTAAAGTGCAGTTCTCCGAGTGGCCAGCCTTATGAGTCAGATCACTTCAGTTATTCCATCTTTGTTCAGTTGGTGATGGCTGGTATTGGGGCTGGTACAGTACTGATTGATGGATAAGACTCATGGCGGACAGAACTTGTGTGTGAGGGTAAGAGCATTAAGCAGGAAAAAGGAGTTATTAACCAGCCGGCATGAGCTATAATTGGCTGCACACTGCTGAGT
Source organism: Calotriton arnoldi (assembly GCA_963921515.1). Taxonomy (NCBI): domain Eukaryota; kingdom Metazoa; phylum Chordata; class Amphibia; order Caudata; family Salamandridae; genus Calotriton; species Calotriton arnoldi. The sequence continues at coordinate 740 of CAWUFW010025493.1, forward strand.
GTTATAGTATTATTGTGGGCTAGAACGGTTAGGTAGGAGTTGACATTACTTTTTTATGCCCTGACTAGCAATATATCACCCCTCCTTATTTTACATGCACATGGGAAATAGTATACTGATTGGGCCATTTCATTTCTGTGAGCTGTAAATGCAGATTCTCATTGATGCACAGAAGTGTGCTACCAGGGCCGGACTGGCGGTAGCGGGCACCGGGCGTTTCCCCGGTAGCTTGCCAGGGTGGGGGCCGGTTTTAGGCCCTGGGGGGCAGTTTATGTTACCGGGGGCCAGCAATATCGGCCCCCTATAACAAAATCGGCCGAAATCGCCTGTAGCAAATAGCTTGGCCGCATCCCTCCTTTCCCACAGGGGGGCCAGCCAAGCAGTTTGCCAGGGCCGGTTTAGGTTCCTAGTCCGGCCCTATGTGCTACAGACTAGAAACTTTACACATTGTTGAGGTATTATTGTAGGTCAGAAGGAGGCACTGTCTTTTACAAACAGAACATTTTCTTTTGAAATAGAAGCAAAATGGCACCATGCAATTTTACTGATAAAATTATATAGCGCACAAATGATAATGTGTGGAAAAGTGGTTTACGCAAATATGCTTGGCGCTGCTTTGTGGCCCCCCCTGTGCTTGATCTAACCCCCAAGGCTTGGCCCCTGCAATTAATTTACTTACCTCCAATCAGTTTAGCTTTGAGCACTCCCAGTCTCGATTGAAACTCATTGGGCCAAACTCCGATTTTGACCTCTGCACCCGGCCGCCCTAGTGCTGCTGGTGGTGCAGTGTTGGTACTCACCTGAGCCTTGCTCCTTGCTGACCGTTGGGCCCGAAGGCAGGAACTGTAAGTTGCGTACTTACCCGTGTAACCATATGATTCTTTTCCTCCATAGAATAACATTAAACTGTTAAGAAATTGCACTGTGCCGATTTTTGAAAGTGAAAAGTATGTTTAATTAAAAACGTACTCACCGTATTGCGAAGATCTTGGTCTTAAAATAAAGTACAAACAACGCTTATCAAACAAAGCTTATTTTTCTAAAATTGGTGGGGATCTCCTTTTTGAGTCGTATGTCCATTATTAGTCAATGCTGTTCAATAAATGTCTTACACTCCTCTGTGGATAGGTCTAAGGATGCTCACTCACACTACCACTAATAATGGGTTTACATTGAGCCCTGTACACTTTTGGGGAATCCCTAGACTCTGTGCATGGTATTACCGCATAGTGGCATACCATATACAGATACAGATTCCTACAGGAGGCACACAAAAAAGTAGGAAAGAGCAAGGAGAAAGCAGTGAAAACAAGAGAAATGTAAGGAGGCAGCACACAAAAAAACAGGGGAAAGAGCAAGAGAAAGCAGTGAAAATTAGAGAAAAGCACCTTTGATTCAACTTACCCTTCAAGAAGTTGATTGCAGGGATTGCTTCTGTACTACCTAAAGTAACCCAAGGGTGGGTAGCCTAAAGATGTTCTCTTTGGCCCTGAAGCACCCCTGCAATGCTGTTAGTTTAAAAAAAGATTGACAGAATGTGACCCGCATGGCATGTAGACACCTAGCAGCTATTAAAGAGAGTGAAAGACGGTGTGCCCTGTTGTCATCCTTCTTGCTATATCTCCACCATCCTCACCAATCGGTGTTTCTCAGCAGCACTTTATGGTAAGATTGTTTTCAGTTATCAAGATGAGTCGTCTCAAGAATGAGATAGATAACTAGCTTATGGAAGCTCTTCTAGCACACACTGATGCCATTCCTGATTGGCGTGGCTTTACAACAAAAAAGAAAGCAACACAATATGGCGCATAGCACTGCCTTGCATTACCCTCTGTCAGGTAGGCGTTACTTGGGCAGCGCATGGGCATTCCCGTGCATCCACCCATGTATTTTGATGTAAACTCATATTTACAAAGACTTGTTTGGATGGATTTATGGTAAAATTGTGTGCCTATCCGAAGCTGGGGTAATGAGGAGAAATATCTTTATTTTTCTTTGCTACTTCCTCTTTGCACACTTTCACATAGGAAAGGATAGTTTTCTCTTCCTGCTCAAACAACTTACCTGATCACAATGTTTTTGCACTAGGCAGCCGCAAGTGCAACAGTATTAGGAGAAGTAGAACTGCACCATATCTTTGAAAATATGGTGCTGTTCTGCTCTTTCCATTTCACATAGTGCAGCAACTTTATTTGCTGCGCTATTTTACATGAAATGTTAGTAAATATGCTCCTCAATGATTTGGCGCAGGCGTCCAGACATAAATTTTGTCTTGGGCCTTGTACAGCATTCTGCTGCCTTTTGACTATGGCCATGCTTAGGAAAAAATATACATACAGACAGAAATTCAATATTTGTTAAGAAAAGCCTTTTTTTCAAATAATGAGGGAAAAATACATCCAAGGCTGCAGCACGAGGCACTTGTCTGGCAGGTTACTTTGTGGAACTAGAAGATTTTGTGATTAGTTTACACCGCTCATGTTATGTTAGACATTTCTAATTGTGCTCTTCATTCTCCATTAACTAGAAATGTTGAAATAAAAATTGTACAGAAACAGGGATTACAATAAAATTAAATCCCTCCGTTCATAGACTATGCCTTCCTACCAGCCCATCCAACAATCATCTCCTGAAGTGCTTTTATCTAAGGGCCTGGGGCAATGCATATGCTACAGGAATAATAACTACCTGGCAGGGCCAGCTTTACTGCTGGTTGCACCCAGTGTGACAGTCTTTGTTGGCGCGCACCCCCCCTGCCAAAGACCTCATTCTCCAAGGATTCCCTCAGTACCACCATTCATCAGTGCCCCTCATATCTCCATACACCCTCTCCCATGTGTATTTAAATACTTTTATAATGCTACTCATCCAATGTAGAGTGTCAAGAGCGCTTCACATCACATACATATTATTCAGTGACAATGATTTGTATAAGTGTGTAAGTCAATGTAGACGAAATGTTACTTAAGATAATGAGGGCTGCAAGGTGTAGGAATTACATGCCATTCATACTGTTATGCGTTATGTGCAGGGCCACTGGAATTATGTGGCAGGGTTGACTAAATTATACAGCAAGTAAAGGCAAATTATGCGGTATAATGCAGCACATATTTTTTTAGTATTAAGTCATTATTTTGTAATTTAAATACATGGTAATACTGTCTTGGCAAAGATTTTCCCTTGTCAGTACTAGCTTATCAACTAAATACATAAATAAGCAACAGAAAGATGACCAGTTAACCTTTGTGAAGGGCCTTCCACTATGTGTGAACACATCTTGCCACTTTTATAGTTTAACTTTTGATCCATTTGAGCTAGAAACAATTTGTATTTGTTCAAATCTGCAGAATATGCAGCAGATGATGGATTATGTGGCAAATGGGGCAAATAAATAATTATGAGAAAACTACTGCAGCAGCAGAAGTGCTTAATTCCAGTTGCCCTGATTATATGTTAAGAGTGCTTGTTCTGGAGAAATATAAGCTTAGGGTTTAAAACATAACATAGTGGTTGGGGTTGTCCTTATTAATACATATTTATTATTATCCAAAGGAGCCCACTGAATTATCTACATAAAAGGAATTCTTTGAGCAGCATGTTACACTTTGTGCTATGCAAGCGACACATTTTCCCTCTGCTCTACTTTATGATGAGTCAAAACTGTGATTAGTCAAAGTTCAGATAGCTCTCAAGGAGATACATTAATCACCAGAGTTAAATTTACATTTTTATGATGCCATATAATTGCAGGCAGGCAAAGAACCCAGAAGTCTTTGCCATTAGCCCTGCCGGATATTTCAAAATGCAGCGCGTGCCCGGAACCCCAAAGCATAGCTCCTGTTTCAGTGGCACAAAAGTTGAAATAAGTTTTTTATTTATTCATCCTTCTGAACACCGGACAGAATGTTACTATTAAGTAGGTTAGCAAGAACAGTTCTAATACTTAAAAATCTAAATAAGTAGTCGGTGTGTCTAAAGTTTAGGCTGATGTATTCATGCCATGCCCCAGGCCGATGCAGGCACAGACACACCACATGCTGTAACTGCAGCGTGGCCTATTGTCATTCTGTATGATAGAATCGGCCACAGGCAGAACGACAATGGGGCTAATTGAGAATCTGCGAGGTCCGAGAGGAGCTGTTGAAGCCTCTTTTCTTTAAAGAAGTGCGAGGTGGGCCCCAACAGTGAGTGCTGTAAACCTCCTGAGGCTTCTCACAGGGGGTATCGCAGATTCCTGCATATCCCAGAATTACGGACAAAAGGGGTCCGTAAAAAGAATTATAACAGACAACGGACTAGACAACGAAATAACGGAGGGTCTGTGGAATTTACGGTCTGTTGGTCACCCTACTGGCAATAGCACAGATGGGAGGTGGGCAGTCATTAACATACATACGTGTTTAAGTCTGGCTTGACAGTGCATTCATGTCCCGGAACTATTGTCATTACCAATGTTTGTTATGTCTTTAATTTTAAACTACCTTCTGATTGGAGCTTGCATTGTCTGTCTTTATTTGTAGTGTAGTGTCGTGGTATATATTATTTGTTGATGGAGGATGTGATAATATTAGCTTTCCTCATCACTGAACTCACACCTCTTAACACTTGTAGTTTCTCACCTATAATTATTTAAAGAAAAGGCAGGGTCCATTTAAAGCACTTGGGGCAGTGAGCACCACGTGGTAGGGTCTGAGGAAAAGGCACAAAAGGAGAATGATTTGAAAATGCACTTAGAAATAGGATCATTTCATAACAGGTTGGTATCTATGCAAGTGGGTATAAACTCAGACTGATTCAGCCACATGTTGAGCTACAATTTAATTGACGGTTTCCCTGACAGGTGATTGATTCTGACCCAGCCTTATCAGCTTTTCAGAAACATAACATATAAAAAAAATCCTTACAATGAATCATCAATTATATTTTAGCATTTCTGTTGTGCCTTCTGACCCTCTTGTTGAGGCCCCAAATCACTTTCCAAATAGGCACTGAGTAGTACCCTATCTTATGGGGCTTGGATGTGGATGGGTTTTGGCTGTGGTGTCATCTAGTGTAGAGTTATCATGTTCTGTGTAAGTGCCCTGAGAGTGTGCTTCAGGTTTGTCACTGCAGCATGTAAACCCACTTGACACATAAATAAGTGTGAGTGTCATTAAGAGTCATCTGTGACACTTTTATGAGAGCCCAAGTCCTTGTTGGTGATCTGCATACTATTGGCTTTGAAATTCATTATCCTTCATGGGGGTGAGATCCAAGATTTGACTGGCAGGACAAGAGAAGATGCCCCCTTAAGGGGAAGTGGTTGGAGTCGTCCCTGGCACAAAACTAGCCCAAGTCCTGCAGGCACCGTTAGACCACAAGTAACTCACTTAATGCAGTCAACCAAGTTGTGACAGGAGCCCGACCACTGGAGGCCCTTTTGCATCACCATAGACCTCTTTGAAGAATGCAATCTGGAGCAGTAGAAGTCCCAAGACCATGGAGGCACATTTAGGCCAGGGCAAGATATTACTATATATTGTGAAATCCAGCTTAGGGGCGTGCACTTCACTATTGCATCCTGACAGTGCTGAAAATGGAAACTATATTATTCAAGCATCCCATAAATTAGGTATAGCAATTAGGTATGGAAGCAGAAAGGGGATGGTGATGTGAGTGGAGCAGTTATGTCAACAAGGACAAATGTGTCAGTAAATCTATTCTGGCTTACTTAATTGGTCACAAACAGGTTGCATGTTAAAACATCTTATGGGGTTAAGGCAGTTGCTGCAGAGATCTTTGCGTTTCCAGCAGTTTTGAGGAATAGAAATGGTAAGGTAACCCTGATGGTTAATGCCGTTGCTGGGGATATCTGTGTATGGTCTACTCACAGTTGTAGCATAGAGGGTTAGGTGCCTGCTGTACAGCATAACACAAAGATTACAGATTGGTATTTTATATAGATAGCTCATTTGGTTACAACTTTTCTAACAGAGATTCTTTTGCTACTTGCAGTTCATAGGTTACAAGCCTATTAATATAGCACAGTGAGATATGACCCAGCATCAAAGAGCTACATGCAAACTGCAAAGGCATAGATTTACAACCTTAGTGGTTTTTTCCAAAACTTTTGAAATTCTAAGGTTGCTAAACAGAGTTCCTTTCAGTGATAATATATTCTTATTAGTATAGACAACACTAGCCACTTCAATGCATTTTAAATTTTTACGTTGTGTTTCTGCACAGCAAGCACTTTCAAAATATAATGCCTACCAGCCTCAATATGTGACTCCTACACCTTATAACCCTCACTGTCTTATTTAAAATGTCCTGCACATTGATTTACGCACTTGTAACTTGTATGAGCCATTGTTTCTATGTGTGTGTTATGTAAAGTGCCCTGACACCCTATATTCAAATGAATGGCACTATAAAAGAATTTAAACAAAAAATGAAATTAGTGAGTGCTATTTAAATCTTTATTAGTGTTATTATTCTTACAGATACAGCGGATGTTCTTACAGTGCATGCATGTCTTACACAGAGAGGTTGAACAAAGCCAAAAACCTCCCTCCAAATCATTGTTTCTCTTAAGCACTTGTGACGTGGTAACACGCTGAGTGCCTTTGTTTCCCTCCATTGTATTGGCATATTGGTGCTGGGCTTTAGATATGCCCTAGCTGGGATGAGACTCCTACAAAACTCCTTTTGCTGTTGGCCCTTTAAATGAGTCTTTCGTATAGGGCCCAGCTTGAAGTGAAAATGAGAAATCACCCTCACTCCTTGCCGGTAGCTGCTCCGAACAGAAAGCAGACAACGTGTGGGCACTGCTTAATGTGTCCTGGTGTCAGCAATTTGCACATGGGGCTAGCCCAGATGTAACTCACTAATAGCTGCCAGATATGGGGCCTAGCTGGCAGTGGCGGTTGGTGGTAAATCACACTGAGGGGCACAAAGATATACATATAACATATACACATATATACATTTACACATACAGATATACACATACACATTATACACATAACAAATACACAATAATATACACATTAACATAATTATGCACCTTAAAAAAATCAATCACTTACCTTACACTGCTGCTCGTTCTGCAGTACTTCCTGGTTGCTCTGCAGGCAGCATGTCCTCCGAGCGCGAAGCCCACAACCAACTCTCATCCAATCAAGATGCTGTTCTAAAGCATCTTGATTGTCGGGAGCTCCACTTTCCAAAAGGCACTGCAGTCACATGCCTACTCTCCAACCCGGCTGCCCCAGCCAGCTGGGTTGGAGAGGTTTGAATTGTGCATGTCGGTTTGGCCATAGCAAAGAAAAATGGAGAAGTGTGGCTCAATGGTTAGAGCGGCAGACCCTGATGCAGAGATCTGGCCCGGGACCAGGGTTCAATTCCCACCTCGGCGGGTCTTGGGCTCAATTTCCTCGGACCTGATAATTCTCGCCTCGGTGCCTATTCTAATCATGGGTCCCACTCTGCAACTCTGGGCAATAGCTTGCTTAATCTCCACAACGGCCCCAACAGCGCTGGGATGCCTGGCTTCACCCTGGGGGTGCCCAGGAGTGGACATTTCACAGGGAAAAGCCAGGAAGGGTTCCACAGCGGTATGCGTACAGCGCCTGGACACCCCTTTGGGGGTATGGGTGCGCTTTACAAGTACAAATTTCATTTCATTTCATAGCAAGGTAGCCGGCCAAACCAACATGCGCAATCCAAACTTAAGTGGCCACTCCTCACTGATGCCAATCATTGACAGCAGTGACACACTGGCCCGCCCTTCCCTCGCATTCCGTTTGCTGGCAGAAAGTGTCAAAAATAAAATGGTAATAAAATCATTTTATTACAATTTTGTTTTTGACACTTTCTGCCCAGCAGTGTGGGGGGGGGGGAGGGGCAATCTCCGCTCCCACGGAGGAACCGACGCTGTCAGCTGGATCTCATGCATTCCCAGTGCTGCGTCCAAATAAGACACTCAGAGAATGAACACATGCCTAACATGAGCCAAACTTATTGGCCGTGCCATTGCTTGTTAGCAGTATCAAATAAATACAGTGATAATGCATTGAATGATTAGAATTGAAAATGTTTCAATTCTAAAACAAAGAGACTGTGAGTCAAACATTCCTAAGGTCTGTAAGGGAGGTAGTGGCTTTCAGAGTGTCTAAGTCAGTCCCGCTCTCCCCTTAACAACACTTTCCTGTGCAATCTCTAGCTCCGGTAAACTTTTCCACCCTTTTGCGCCCACATCCTTCTGAAATCCTCCACCTGCATATCCCATACGTCGCCTTCCTCTTCATCACTGCCTTTTCACTCTGTCTTTCTGCATGTCATTTTGTATATCATCTCTGATTCACCATGCCCCCTCTCTTTCTCTCTCTCTCGCTCTCTCTCTCTCTTTCTCTCTCATGCTGCTCATGTGCAAAAACAGCATTTTATTTTTCTTTGGTGCTGTCAATATTTCATCACTGTGTACACATCCTTTAACCATTTGCACACAAAATGGATGGCAATTACATTTGAGACGTGATCCTCTCTGCAGGGTTAGCCCCAAACCTTTTGGCTTTACTCTCCTGTTTTCTGAACCTGTTTTTGTTGGCTTTTAGGATTCTGCACGCTTCACCACTGCTAACCAGTGCTAAAGTACTTGTGTTCTACTTGCGTTCTATCCTTTAAACATGGTGAAATTGAACTACACCCAATTGGCACATTTAGGTTACTTGTAAGTCCCTAGTAAAGTAGTACTGCCTGTACCCAGGGCCTGTAAACTCAATGCTACCAGTGAGCCTGCAGCACTTATTGTGCCATCCACTTAAGTACCCTTTTTAAACATGTCTTAGGCCTGCCATTGCAGCCTCTGTGCGAAGTTTTAAACTGCTGTTTTGACCCAGCAAAATAAACATTTTTAATACATCAAAGTAGGCCTTACACAGCCCAGATGGCAGGGTGCATTGTATTTAAATGTTTGGTCATGTACCTTTAACTTTTTCATGTTCTGGTAGGGGAAAACACTTAAATGAATTTTTCACTACTGCAAGGTCAACCTCTCCCATCGAATAACATTGGTATACCTTATTACATTTAATACATAATAACTTGCAATTGGTAACATGTAGGAATGTTGAATTTGGTGTCTACAACTCACTTCAGTGGTCAATTTGGATTTTAATTCAGAATTCTGAAAATACCACTTTTAGAAAGTTTACATTTTCTTGTCCTAACCATTTGGTGCCTGCAGCCTGTATGCTGGGTCACATGACGAGGTGTAGCTGGCAGTTGGTCTTTGTATATTGCTCCCAAGCAGTGATACATAAGGGGAGACAGGTAATTCCAGACACCTCTAGGGGTGGCAACCGCTAGAAACATCACCTACTTCAAAGCTGGCATCATGTATAAAGGAATACTGGACCCTCAGACCCAACTCTTCTGTACAAATCTGGATCTGTGGAAGACTCAGAAGAAGGACTGCTGTGCTACTCTGCTGTAAGAAGGACTGTGACTCTTCTTTCCTGTTACTCTTCTGCCCTGCTGTCTGAGTGAGAAGGACTGGGCCTGCATCTTGAATCCAGAACAACCAGAGTAGCTCCAAGGACTAGTTGGCTGACCTTCTAATCAGATCCTCAGGAACAGAAAAGGCTCCATCTCTCTTGAAGCCAGCACCTGGACTCTGCCTGCTGTGAGTCCTTACTCCCCAGTTGGTGTCCCTCCAGTCCTGGACCCTTGTAAGTGGGGCTAGAGATGCCTTGCCAGCCTAGCTGTAGTCTTCACCCAAATCCAACATGAAGCAAAGCAAAGCCCAGCAAAGCGTCTCCACACAGCTACAAGCTTCATCGGAACCGACGCCCAGTGACATGGAGTCCCACAGAACCTCGCCGCACAGCTGCCAGCCTCGATGGAAATGATGCAGAGCGACTCAAAGCCTCACCAAGCCTCGTCACCCAGCTGCCAGCCTTATAGGAACCATGACTAGATGCAAAGCCACGTCACACAGCTTCATCAGAACCGACACGGCGTAACCCGATGCAGGACCCTGCATCGTGGACCTCACAGCCACTCAGAACCAACAGCGGACAAAGCAAAGCCTTGCAAAGCAATGCTTCGTAAACTGCACATGAGAATTTAAAGTACTTTGTTCAGCAGGCCTAACTAGATCCCTGTTGCCAGCCCACACTCCTTCACAGTTGGCCTGAACTTGTGACTTAGTCCCAGTCTAGCGGGACCAGATAACCATAGTCGGCACATTGTGCTCTTCACACTGTTTTCACCTAAATCTTGAAAATTGCATATCTCCAGTTAGACTAATTGGAGTTTTGTCGTTTTGGACTGAAATATTTTTATTTGTTACTCTATTTTTCTAAGTTGGTGTGGGATTTTGCTTGTGTTGTGCTTTCAATTAATTACTGTTTGAAGTGCTGCATGACTACTTTACACATTGCATCTAAGTTAAACCTGACTGCTTTTATGCCAAGCTACAGTAGGGCTGACCATAGGTTAATTTGGGGTTTGCTTGTGTTTCACCGTGACAAGAATTGTGGTTGCTGCTTGAATAGGGTTCTCCCCCCTCAACCAGTACCCCAATTTCCTACAACTCATCGATCTCTGAGCTCTGCAGAGAGGCCAAGGATTGCATGGGCATGAAATCTGAAAACCTTGATGATCCTAGAACGGGCATAGTGAGAAATGTGCACTGCCTTCTGCCTCAAATCCAGATTTCTCAATCTTGCCCAATTTTGAATAGTCATACCCTGAATTCACTAAGACACCTCGAGGTGACTCAGTTCAGAATATGCGCTAAACAAGCCTCATATGCTGCATGAAAAAATGATAACACAAAAACTGGAAAAAAAGAATACATTGAAGAAAGGCAAGTTGAAGTGAACAATGTGAAATGTAAACAAGGACTGCATGACATGGAAAAGGTTTTACAGTTGTAGTTGAGAAATTAATTCATGTTCTTGCTCGTAAAGTTAGGGACCCATCAGAAAGTATGTTTTTAGGTCTTGCCTACACAGCACATGTACTGTGCTGTGAGATGTATTGTTTACAATTCAGTGGGCTTAGGACCTGTCCGAGCATACCAACTGTTGTTTTCGTTGTCACTCATTTGCAATATTTAGTTTGCTTAGCTCCCATAGACTTCCCTTCCTTTTTTGTGTTAGCTCCTCCCTGGAGTATGGACAAAGTACATTTGTTCTGCCTCATGTTTGTTCTTCCTCGTCTCTTTGCAATGTACTACTTTTTTTATAAGCATTTTGGTATTATTCCAGGACAAGTAAGACAGAAAAGTTTCCCCTTGGATCCAAATCCTAACACACTAAAGTAGTTGCTTAAAAGGAAAAACCACTATTGTTATTCACTTAAAACTCATACTACTTATCCACTCAAATTCATACCACATAACATCAAATACTGACTCATATAATTCAAATATTAAAAAACATGTTTTAATTAAAATCCTGTTGTCACAAAAAATATTAAAAAGATTTTTCAATCACAATAAAAACATCAATATATTTCATACACTTAATAGAATTGATATAAACAGCTATTACAACGTTACATACAACACAGATGACACTATACCCCACACACAAGAGAAAGGAATTTATATTAGACACTCAAGTTGGTCATTATTCAATACATATCCTTCACAACCAAATATAGGGACACGGTCTGAATGCCCTTTTGCTTTAAGCAATTACAGAATGCCGTTCCTCCAAGGATTATGTGATCAGTTTGCGTCGACGCGTTTCGATGGTTCAAAATATTTAGTCCATCTTTTTCAAGACACTTATATATTTTTTCTCTTATAATACTCCTTGGTTAGTAAATCCTTATTTATGAATCAGCTATATTCGAATGTAAAAACTCTAAAATCTCCAATGTCACAAGTTTCTGAATAATTTCCTCAATCCGATTTCCTGCCAGAGCTTCAACCTCGCTATCCAGAGATTATTACTGACACCCCGGTCGACAAGGTCTCATTGATCTGGAGTCAATTCAATTTTGAAATTCTGACTCTCGTGGTACCAATCCTCTCACCTTATGGGTCATAACTTGCTCCGCATCGAGGGGCAATCACGTCCTCCTCTTATCCTGGTGTGCTAAAGAATTACAGCCGAGGTATCGCACATCCGTCTTGCTCGTAGAAAACAACGAGCAAGACGGATGTGCGATACCTCTGCTGTAATTCTTTAGCTCACCGATAAGAGGAGACGTGATTGCCCTCGATGCGAGCAAGTTATGACCCATAAGGTGAGGATTGGTACTACGAGAGTCAGAATTTCAAAATTGAATTGACTCCAGATCAATGAGACCTTGTCGACTGTGGTGTCAGTAATAATCTCTGGATAGCGAGGTTGAACTCTGGCAGAAATCGGATTGAGAAATTATTCAGAAACTTGTGACATTGGAGATTTTAGAGTTTTTACATTCGAATATAGCTGATTCATAAATAAGGATTTACTAACCAAGGAGTATTATAAGAGAAAAATATATAAGTGTCTTGAAAAGATGGACTAAATATTTTTGAACCATCGAAACGCGTCGACGCAAACTGATCACATAATCCTTGGAGGAACGGCATTCTGTAATTGCTTAAAGCAAAAGGGCATTCAGACTGTGTCCTATATTTGGTTGTGAAGGATATGTATTGAATAATGACCAACTTGAGTGTCTAATATAAATTCCTTTCTCTTGTGTGTGGAAGTATAGTGTCATCTGTGTTGTATGTAACGTTGTAATAGCTGTTTATATCAATTCTATTAAGTGTATGAAATATATTGATGTTTTTATTGTGATTGAAAAATCTTTTAATATTTTTGTGACAACAGGATTTTAATTAAAACATGTTTTTAATATTTGAATTATATGAGTCAGTATTTGATGTTATGTGGTATGAATTTGAGTGGATAAGTAGTACGAGTTTTAAGTGAATAACAATAGTGGTTTTTCCTTTAAGCAACTACTTTAGTGTGTTAAGATTTGGATCCAAGGAGAAACTTTTCTGTCTTACTTGTAAAGAGTACCTTATTCCCTTGGTTGCACAAGGGGTCTCTCTCTATTTTTATATATTATTCCAGGACATGCAATGATCTTTCCTACTTCTTTTTACACAGGCATATGGCTTCTTATTTAAGTTACTTTCAACGTACCTGCCATTTCTAATGGTGCTTTAGTTACTTACACCCACAAGTGTACTACTCTGTGCCACAGTACTCTATGCTACTCCACTCTACGCCGCTCCACTCCTCTCCACACCACTCTACATCACTCTACTCTACGCAACACCGGTCTATGCTACTCAACTCTACCCTACTCCCCTCCACTCTATGCTGTGCCACTGCACACCATATCACACCGCACAATGCCACATGCCACTTTAGGGCACTCTTTGCCACTGTACACCGCTCCACTCTACTCCATGCCACCCCACTCTACTGTACGCCACTCTACGCCACTCTACGCCACTTCACACCCCTCAACACCACTTTACAGCACTCCATTCTATGCCACTTTACTCCACGTCACTCCACTCTACGCCACTCTACTCAATGCCACTCTACTCTACTCTACTCCACTCAACGCTGCTCCATGCCTCTCAACACTACTCCACACAATGTCACTTTATGCCTCTCTATGCCACTACACTCTATGCCACTCCACGCCACTCCACTATACGCCACTCCTCTCTGTGTAATGCCACTCTACTCTGTCACTCTACTCCACGCCACCCAACTCTATGCCGCTCACAACCAATCCACTCTATGCCATTCCACTCTACATCAATCCACTCTACGCCAATCCACTCTACAACAATCCACTCTATGCCACTCTACTCTATGCAACTCTACTTTATGCCATTCTACTCAACGCCAATCCACTTCACTTTATGCCACTCCACTCCACTCCACACAATGCCACTCTACTACACTCTATGCCACTCCATTCTCTGCCACCTCATGCCTCTGCACTCCACACAAAGACACAGTAAGCCACTCCACTCTACTCCATGTCAGTCTACTCCACACCACCCTACTCCATGTCACTCTATGCCAATCCACTCTACACCAATCCAATCTATGCCACTCTGCTCTACGCGATTCTATTCTACGCCACTCCAGTCCACTTCATGCCACTCTACTCCACTCTATGCCACTCCACACAGTGCCACTCAATTCTACATCTCTTTACACCACTCTACGCCACCCCAGTCTTTGCCGCTCCACTCTACACCACTCAAGTCTATGCCACTCTACTTTATGACACTCTACGCCACTCAACTCAATGCCAGTCCACTGTACGCCACTCCACACTAAGCCACTCCACTCTACGGTACTCTAGAGTACCTCACACCAGTTTCCAAAATTCAAAAGTCCTGCGCACTGAAACCCCGAAGGGCCCTCTTGGAAGAACCTGATCCTCCTGCCCCCCCACCACCACTCCCAGCTCCCTCAGTTAGAATCTGGTCTGTTCTAAATGACCCTGTGAAGTTATATAGCACTTACTGATTCAATTTGTCATTTTAAAGTTCTCATGGCAGGACTATGCAGAAGCCCGCCAACCAGGGAGTTTTGCTAGTTCACAATCTCCTACCTTAGTAGCAATGAGGTAGGCAAACAACCCATTAGGAGACACTGTCCCCTGATATTCTGTCCCTTGGGAGGCAGACCAATCCTCCTCGGTCAGGCTCAGACCGTAGCAACATGGTTCGAGAGGCAATACGGCTCAAGTGGCCTATGCCCTAGGCCAGCAGGTGGGCATGTTTGTTTTCTAATTGATGAAGTGCCTCCCAGCAGTGGCTCCTCCGCTATGGCGGAGGAGCGTCGCCCCACCTGCCAGCAGCCGAATAAATGAAAAATAAAATGATGATAAACTCTTGTTTATTATCGTTTTATTTTTCTCTCTGAGTCGATGCTTGGGGGTGGGGCCAGGGTGGTGACAGGCTGGAGGGAGAGTGTTTGGCACTCCCTTCACTGAGCATGAGTTTGGCCGGCCAAACCCACATGCGCAGTGAAGTTCTCTCCAACCCCAGCTGCATTGCTGGGCTGGAGAGAGCAGGCACTGGCTCTCAGTCTGTGTGGGAGCGTAAATCATCGGCGCAAAGGCCAATCCTAATGCTGTTTTCCGCAGCATGAAAGCAGCGTCCGGATTGGCTGCAATGCAATCTGGGAGCCTGTGCCTGGAGAAGCAAGGAGCGCGATGCAGCCAGCAGGTCAGAGTTTTCTTTTTCTTTTTTTAATTTGTCTCCCCCGTCCTCGTTCCCCACCTCCCCCGGACCGCCACTCTGTCAACTCGCCGGCCGCTACCGATGTCTCCACGTAATGGGGCTGACTCGGCTGCTGGCGCACAACCTAACATGTTGCAGCCTTTCAGAGTGAGCAGCACATGTTGAGACAGGGTGTTAGTCCAAAGCACACAAAGCTAAAGGGCTCATTGTCATGTTGAGAATGACAAAATGCCTGCCATAACTGTCTCTGCATGAGGTATGCAAACACCACGACCCCAGTCATCCAGGTAGGCCTCAGAGAGGTCCTGCATTTAAACAGCCTAACAGATCAGAAAGTAGCCCTGGTCAGGGTAGGCAAGGGGAAATGGGTGTGGGGTGATGGTGGTGAGGGAGGAGTTTCTTCTGTTTCATTCATCCCCAGTGGTGCAGGACTCTCACTGGCCTCAGCTAAGCCTAGCATAAAAATAGGTACGGTAGCACCCCTCTCATGGGCAGAGAACAGAACGACTTTTCACTCCCCATACCACACCCTCCCATTTCTTGTAGAAAGGTTACTCCCTTCTCACTGAAGGGCCTCTCACTCCGAGCAAAGAGGCATCATTTCCCACAAAAAGGCAACTCATGTTACAATAGAGAAGCTTATCAGTCCACAGTGGCCTCACCATACTCAGAGGCCTCTTGCTCCCTAGATATCTAGACATGACCTTAATCTTTTTTTTTTATTAATGTGACATTTTGTTTTTAGGTCGAGCCTCGAGTAGCGCGCAAGCGCTGCTAGGCGAAGACTTTATGTAAGGGGGTTTCCAAAGCTGACCAAACGCTCGTGCGTAGTGGCCTTTTTCGGGTGGTTACCCGCGCGGCAGACATGTGTTTCCAATTATCGTGCCCAGACGCGGGCGCGATAATTGGAAACACATGCCGGGAAAAGGCCATGACGCACGAGCGTCTGGTCAGCTGAGCAGGCTGCCGCGCTCGCTGGCCCTCGCCCCCGCTCCTCTCTTGTTTTTAAAGGATTCCCCCCACCCCGGCGCTCGAGTGTTTTGTCCACACCTGCAGATTGCTGTTAGACACACTGGCCCGTTCCCAACATTGCAGAAATAACAAGGCACTTGGCGCCAGAGTGAAGCGCGGGAAGGTGAGTGGGGGTCACTAATGGGCGGCCGCAGTCCCAGCCTCACGCTGTGCCCGAGGTGGCAGCCACACTGAAGGCAGAAGGGGTGTCTGGAAAACAAATCAGTCTGAGGTGTGATGGATGGGACGCGCCGAGCTGTTGACCGGCTGAGAAGGTCGTGCGCGCCCTGCCTGTTCCACGGCGACAGAATGCGGCTTCCATCCTCGGTCACCCGGCTCTGGACTTCTTAGCAGGGCGCAAAGAGCTTTGGGCTGAAAATGTACAATTTTGTGCGCAGAGGGGTGGTCAAATGCAACAACAAGCTAGACGGACGCAGCCTGCTTCACCCCCACTCCATGCCGTGGTAGAGCCCAGGCGGGCCGCTAGCTCAGCGAGTTGAGCGCTCGCTGCTGACATCTTCAGGTTGGCATTCTGGAAAGGGTGGCGTCAGAGTGTAAGGAAGGTGTTGGGTAAATAACAGATTATTATTGTCTACTCGGGCATATGGATTCTGCATATTGCTGTTTGCAGCCGGTGGTGTATGTGCGTTTCCGTGGGTTCTTTTGACGAGCTGCTCGTTATGCACAGGAGCACCGAAGCCGGCTTTAGCGCTGGCGGCACCTGGTGCGACAGCCTTTTTTGGCACTTCCTCGCCTCTCTGCTGCTCCCAGGTCCTACCAGCGCCTGACAAAGTGGCAGAACAAAATGTGAGTCCGCGTGCTTACTTTTCTGTCTCTAGTGATCTGAGTGTGCATTTCTGTGGCAGGCACCTCGGAGAGGCACTGGTGCATCAGAGGAGGCCTGAGGTCGGTGCCCATGCCTCGGTGGGTGTTTCACGTCTCGGTGCCACTCTGGCACCACGGCGGGAGTTGGACCTGAAAAGAGATCTTCCTGGATACCACCGAAGATAAGTAAATGTGGCAGTTCTTGGGGTCTACCGCCTTTTCTCATGGGGCTGGACGAGTGGTGTTTCCTCTCAAACACTAAAATGTTGTAATGTAGAGGAGCGAAAGCTAGTGTGTGGGGACGGGTGCTGTGCGGTCACTTGTGTACTGTTTTGCACACTGTATAGGACAATGATCACTACATTTCACTAGACAAGACGCTGGTAAATATAAATGAGTAGTCAGATGTGAACCCAATCGCCCCCAAAAGAGGCCGGGCACCACGTAGGGGGAAGTCCATTGGTTATTTTGTGGCATGTTACCCTATCTATCAAACAGTAGTGGCAGTTTTATACTTGCATGTGCTGTGGGTGGTGAATTGTTGCGCCTTTGTTTTGATATACCAAGTAATTAAGGGGTGGTCTGAGTGGCAGAGTCATGGCAGGGGATGTTACCTGTACTCTCTGGGGGGCAGGGGGGGTGGTCGGTTGGCTGCCCTGTGTGATGGGTGGTACGGGTTACTCCTAGTACCCTGGGCCTTGTCTGTATGGGTACGTAGCCTCACTACGTCATACTAAGTGGGAGTTACTCTAGAACGGAATTAGCCCCTCTTTTCTTTGGTTACAATTTTAGGCCACTGGAGTCCTTGGTTCCGTGGCCTATCACGTGATGTAAATATTGCCCTCCTCTGACATTTGGGACCCCTTGGCTCCGTTCTCCCATAGGCTGGCCTCCGGATCTCAAAACTTCCTTCCACTGAATGTTCTCTTGGGTACAAGAGATCATCTCCTTTTCCATGAACTCTGGGATTACATGAATCCCTCCTCCTCCTGGCTGTCTCTGTTGTCTGTGGGATTCATCCTCTTATTGGCTGAACTTCACACTGGAAACCATTGCCCCATTGGCTGTCACTGGAGACCTTCTGGCTCCTCGTTGGTTGGTTGAGTCTCTCTTTCGTTTTACATCCCTCTGGAGGCACAGGGTGCCGTCCTCTCCCCGACTGCCTTTACCCTCTTATTACTGAAGTAACGCTTCCGTAAGCTGTCACTGGGGTTCCTGGTCCGGCTCTCTCCACGTGAATTCACAGGAGGTCCTGGCCCACTTGAGTTTTCTCAGGGGCCACCAGAGTGCCGCCTCTCCAGCAGCTAGTGAGGTGCTTTAGTGGTATGTGGTGCCGTCTGTGGCCTCCCATCCTCTTGGCTTTTTTTTTAATTTTGGTTTAGTTACTCTACAAGAGTGCAAGTTTTTCAGGTGTCTTCCTTGTGTACTTCTTCCCACTCCAAGTTGCCTCCCCTCCCTCCTCGTTGCCTCTGCCACCATCTCCATGTTGCCTCCTGCCCTACAATACAAAGAAAATATGACACGGCCAGTGCTAGTTATTATCGAAACTAACACCATAGTGTATCCAGTGTGTTTATTACAGGAAGTTTTCTTTGTGGCATTTTTGTTGCACCCACCCCAGTGGGTGCACAGCTCTGCCAAGATGCAAGAATCATGATCTGCACGCCCCTGACTTGCACATGCCCTGTGCATATACAGTTCTGCTAGTGTAATCAACGCCGAACAGTTGAAACACTACACACTGTGCCAGTGTGCTTCAGTACTCACCTGCAAATACCTAGTGCATGCACAGCTCTGCTCTCAAAACACAACCCTGACCTGCACATAACATGCACAGACACAGATTTTCCAGTGTACCTAACCATGACCTGCCCATAATGATTTGCAAATATTGCTATGCTGGTGTGCTTCAGGCATGACCTGCAGGTCCTTTGTGTGCACCCACAGCTCTGCCAGTGTATATCAATCATGGTCTGAACATCCCCCTATGCACAGAGATTGCGCTGTCAATAACCTCAGTCCAAAAATACATCTTCAGTTGGGCACAACTCTGCCACTGCACCTTGAGTTCTAAAGTTCTGTAAGTGCACCTCAATCACAACTTGTATATACTTACAGCCCCATCAATGCTCTTCAACCCTCACCTACAGCAGCCATTGCACCATAATCCTAACTGATCACAATCTGTGCACACAAAGCTCTACCAATACACCTCAGACCCCGTCTGCTCATAAGATGTGAAAAGAGCTCTCCCATTGATCTTCAATCCTGATCTACAGTTGATCAGTGCACACACGGGTCTGCCCTCTTATAAGCAACACCCACTTGTGTCCTGACTGTTATCAGGAGCCATGGGGGACGGAGGGTGTGCAAGAGCCTTAGAGACTTGAGGTTTAGAAAGAGCCTGATGAAACTAAGAGTTAGCTATAATGTCAGGAAAGTAATTGGGAGCAGGAAACTTGAAGAGCCGGGGGTGAACGTAAGTCTCAAGGAGCTGAAGGGGATTAGGAGACCCATGAAACTGAGGGTGGGGTAAGAGCCTCAGGGAACGCCGAGGGCATAGGAGACGCAAGGAACTGAAGGGGGAGTAGATAGCCTTGGAACAGGAACCTGAGGAAACTGAGGCTGAGAAAAAACCTGAAGGAACTACGAATAAGGCCTTGGCAGAGTTCGCGGAGTTCCACATATGGAACTCCACAAAGTGACCCAAAAACTCTGCCGCGAAACGTGAAGTTCCGCAAGCGGTGGAGTGCATTATGTTGCGCCATTCGTGCTAATTTTTAGTGCCGTATGTTTGTCCCAGCACCATGCGCAGCATAAGAAGGCGCTGCATGTTTCTGCCGTCAGAGTAAATGTTCTACTGGAGCGGCAGCTTTCTCTACGGGAATGGAAGGTATCTCAACGTGAGCGGTAGAGACCATCCAAAAACCTGAGCCTGATGGACATAAATTACGATGTGCCCTTGCTGGGAATATGAGACTAAGCAGGAGCCTGTGGGTCTTGGATGTGAGCTGGAGTCTCAGAACCTTAGGGTGAGCAGGCTGATAGGTTCCTGGTGGAGAAGAAAAGCCTGCAAACCTAAGCGTTATCCTTTTGGGCCTATCAGGGTCCCCCATGATGAGCAGGATCCTTAGGATGTGCTGGTGGATCTGGCATTCAAGTATTTGTGGCTTAGCACTTTCTGAGAACCAAAGGTTTGCAGTGGACCCAGAGACATAAGGTGAGAATGGCATTTATGGACCTAAAGCTGAGCATTAGAAGACCTGTAGATGTGTTCAATCTTTGTTACTAATGCTGCCCACAAAATGTGCATGATGATACTAACAAAACTGCAAAACCAGGACACGTTGTTTTTGCAGTTCCCAGGGTCTATGTTTTGACCCAGTCCTACCCAGCCTAGTACTTTGTGGGTTTCTTATTTTCAGGGAGAGGTGGGATAGCCAACAAAATAACAGGGGATCCAAGCCAGAGCCGAGCCAATAGTCTGGCTCGGCTCTTAGAGCCCATACACAAGCCGAGCCCTGAAGATGTTTGTATGTAAATTATATAAAAAACATCAATTAAATTATGATAAAATCACCTAAAAGTAAAAAAGTGTGTTTCTTTAGCATGCGGAAGATTTCACAATAATACGTCACATATAGCATTGCACTGAGAAGTACTTAAAAGTTTAAACATGAACCATCAGTGAGCTGGGAGGCAACAAAGCTGACAGGTTAACATTGTACATGGCCCAGATTATTACAGAGCACTTTTGTCTGTCAAAACAAATCAATAGGTTTTCGCACAACTAGTATTCTGAACTCACATACTTGCAATTGCTTTATTATGCCATAACGAAGAAAAAGGAGCTTTGGTGGAATAAAATATTCTCCTAAGATCATCATACAATTTAAGCAGGGAAGCCACGAATTTTACAAGTTTTCACTTGGTGGAAATCAGCCACTAAATGGGCCTTTTCTTATTTATGTTTACACTTTGGGCCTTATTTATGAGGTTTTGCCATAGGGCAACACAGCAGGCCTTCCTGTGGCGCTGCCCTACGGCAAAAGAAAGGGGCAGGAATGCACCTTATATATCAGATGCAGCGCATTCCTGTCCTATTCCTCTGCGCCGGCGCACAATGGGTCGCCGTGTGCCAATGCAGGCACCTTTGCACCATGGTGCAAGGGTGCCTGTGTTGCAGGGATGATTATTTTTGTGCATCACAAGAGGCGTTTTCCTCTTTTTATGTGTGCTGCAGAATGCAGCGCACAGAAAAAGGAAAAACAAGGAGAAATAAAGATATTTCTCCTCGTTGTGCCTCCCTTACGCCTCCTGGGGAGGCCTACGCTTTTGGCGCTGCCTCAGATTTTTAATTTCTCATAAATCTGGGGCAGTGTCAAAAAGCCATGAATGTTGCAGGGCACGCCCCCAGCAACACCCATTGCACACCCCTTTAACTCAGAAAACTTTGTTAAAGGGAATGATATATACGAGGCAACATTAAGCCGAAAAAAGTGGCTTAGTGCTGCCTGGTAAATATGGAGCAGGCTCCTGCGCCACGGAACATCACAAAAAGTGACCTTCCGGCGGCGCAAGGGGCCTCATTTATGAAAAGTGTTGCATCGCTGCGATAAAACAGCGATGCAACACTTTTCACTGCGCCTTCCTTGCGACATCGCGGCTGTGCGGTATTTACTGTACGGCGCTCCATGTCGGCGCAAAACTCACGCATTGCTGGAGTTGAGTCGTAAGCATGACGCAACTCCATCAATGCATGGGGGGGGCCTATACCTATTGCACTGGGTCACCCTTATGGCTGCTATGAGGCAGGTGTAAGGTTTTGAAGCAGTGGCGTCCTAGAAGATAGATTTCACTGCGCCACTTCTACGAGGCTTTCTTGCTTGGGAACACCCACCCTGCATACATTATACCTGACGCAGGTATTATGTGGCGCAGGGGTTTACAAAGTGACGTATCTGCCTAGATGTGTCACTTTAAAAATATAGCGCAACGTGGCGCATTATTAATGGCGCTGCTGCGTCACGAAAAGGGACGCAACAGCAGCGCAAAAGTGTTGCAAGGGGCTCGTAAATAAGCCCCTTTGTTTTTACTTCTTGCGCATTTATAATATAGTGCGAACTCGACCCAAAGGCATTGGAGCGCTTTACAGGAGCACCAGTTGCATCACACAAGGCCGCATTCATTTTTATAGGCACAGGGAGATTAAGTGTTTTGTTTAGAATCACAGAATCTTGAGCCGACGCCGAGACTCAAACCTAGATCTTCAGTTTCGAAGTTTGCAGTGCATGGCTCGTTATGGGCTCGAGGTCCCAACAGGACCTCGAACTGATTCAGAGAGCCAGGCTTCAGTCTCGAGCCTGGCTCGAGCTTTCGGCGGCTCGCCTACCTCTACTTTCAGGCAGCTGCCTGCTTCAGACCGGCTAGGAGGGAGTCTAGGAGACACATCTGACGTGTATATATGCTGCAGGCAATGCCCTGCTACTTGCAGAATGGTCCGGGTGGGGGAGGGGCTTTCGAACTGAGTCACTTCTCCGCCGGCTGCCTTCATAATCAAACTCATCACCTATTATGTGAAACAATTAGTGTTCTCTTTCTATGAAAGCTTTTGAGAGTCCCGTTAAACAGAAGGCCCTGTCATTGAACTCGCAGCATGCATTAAACGCGGGGTTCCCTTGGTAACAGCAGGGGGCGCATTACAATCCCAGGTGAGAGATTTGAGGCTGAGCCACCATGGTACACATTCTTGCCACCGCGCACCTGGGGAGAACTCATACGTAGCATTCACCCAGTCACGTTTGCCACTCTCCCTATCCAATGCTCTACTGATAATATGTAGATATATCAGTGGAAGCCTACCTCACGCTCCAAGAGCAGTCTTGAATAATTTAATATAGTAAACTATATAGAAATGATGTTGGTTTGTACTTATTGGCATTAATGTGATCGAAATGAATGCTGTAGCTATGAAGTAGCTCTAATAATTGTCAATCTAATATTCTTTTATACAATAAATAATGTGATTTTTATGTAAACTTTATAGAGTTTAAACGTTAACCAACATTATTCTGCCAGTTAAATTAAAATAAATGCCTGCATTGCAGATGTGGACAAGGACCCATGAAAAGGCTCAACAGTAGCCCTGGTGGGTTTTCCGAGGCTCTGATACAAAAACTGCTAAACTTGTTTGATCAATGTGTAATCCTTGTCTCACGCCCCAGCGTTGCCGCCGGGCTAACAACGATATGCGTTCTCATTCCAGAAACCTGATTTGTTACTAATGTTGTATGATGTAAACAGGCGAGGAGTTCTGAATTTCCCATCAAAGCGTCGATCAGCAACCTGCTTCTTGCTATAGATATGGACCACTGCAGTGTCAGATACAATGTTCTCTCCATAAAATGTGCAGCATACCTGCATTGACCAACCTGGTAACCTACAGCACCATTTTCCTTAAATGTTTTTTTTTTTAATCAATACATTTTTATAGAAATTTTACCAAGAACAAAATAAACAAGGGACCAGGTGCACAGCCGGATACATACAGATAATTAGTATATTATATTGATGTAAGTAAAACATTTGTTAGTGATGTAACATGGATGAAAATCTTCAAAAAAACAGAAGTAAAGAAAGAGATATAAAGAGAGTAGATAGAAATATAGAGAAGAGGGGAAAGACGCTCACAAAGATGCACTTGTAAGCTAAATGTAGTGAAGATAAGACACAAGATAGGAACACCCTGAATACTGATGAAATTGAAACACGTCATGGAGGTTTGATTGTTTGTAGATATACATCCATACTGTTTCCTGTGGACCTAGAGGAAGAAACAATACATTTGTCATTATGCATTACATTATCCGCACTTCTCACGGAACAAACCTAAGCCTACCATGCATGATACGAAACACTGTTGTGATTCTTCCAACCTGAAATGATGGTTTTTACGCAAATTGTGAAGAGCAACTCCTGTAAATGAAAATCCCATTTGTTGAGGCCGGGATGTGGCACGATTGTTGAGGTTTAAGGTGATATGGAATATTGAGTTTAAAGTGCGCTCAAGCTGGTCCCAGAAGGAATTAATATCTTTGCAGTAGAAAATGAGGTGTTTGAAATCTCTTACAGAGTCATTACAGTGGCAACAAAGATTCGAGTCAACCATATTTTAATTTGTGTAATCTCGCAGGGGTCCAAAATGTACTATATGGGGTCCAAAATTTGCACTGAGATATTAGTGCATATTATGGAGCATATCTTATATCTAGAGATATTATCCCATATTTGATCCCACTGCCTGTGTTGGAGGGCAAATGTTGTTAAATACATATGCGTCTAACTACTTACTTTGGATATGACAGATACTAGGACGAACATGTTTTCCAAGGAGTTTGTGTATTGTGGAAGCAAAATGTCCTTCGCCGTAACTGGAGATAAGGAACTTTGCACAATCAAAGGGATATAATTTTCCACGTTTTCTAATTGCAGTTTTACTTTTCAAGAAATTATAGAATTATGCGGTGGGGAGATTGTATTTCTCAGAGATCATGCAAAAGAGAGCAAGGAATTGAAGGAACTCCTGTCTTTGATGAGGACAATACCCGATTTTACCCAAATTTCCCAAACATTGGGCTCTGGGATGATTTTGGCATGAAGATTAAACCAGATAGAGGGATGATCCAATTTTATAAACCTAATTTGAAAGCACCTATCCACGGAATACACTGCTGAGATGGCATCCTTAAGGAGCTGGTATGAGTGAGGAACCTTAAGATGTTTTAGGGTCAGTATGTTGTCAGAGTTAGCATGTCAACCAGGGCACAAGTCCTAAAAAAAGAAGTGGGGGGATTAACTAAGTTAGGCAGTATGCAAGTGACATTATGGCGCGTGCCATCCCAGTGTACGACGTCACAACGTGTGACATCGCACGTTGCCTCACAGGAAGTGACCTCACGGGAAGTGACATCACACGAAGTGACAACAGATATAAAGACCTCACACATGTTTATTAGGTATATCATGAGTACATTTAAGCACATTATGAGATTTAACAAATAAGATTTTGCGTCTGGGTTGTGCCAAAAAGTGGCGCAATCCCAATGCAAGATCTAGGCCTCAACTAATACATTTATTTTTTTTAAAAGCCCTGCTGCAAAAAAATTGGCAACAAGGAGAAGCATGGTAGTAGATCTGTTCTGCTTAATTGGTTCCAAAGTCTGCATTTTAAAATATTTCATGGGGTTAAGGCATCTGCTGCAAAGGTGCCCAGTAAATCTCAGGGAATAATAATAATGGTGAGATAACTCTGGAGGTTAACACATTTGTTGGCGAGATCTGTGTTTTGTGTAGTCCTAGAATTGAATCAAAGTAGTATAGAAGGTTAATGTGTCTCCTGAAAAGCACATCATGTAACACGCAGATGACAGATTTTTGTTTTACATAGATAGGTAAGTGTGTTACTGCTTTGAACATAGAGATTCTTTTGTTACCTGCAGCTCATAATTTGTAATCCTTCTAATATAGCACAGTGAGCTATGAAGGACCTGTGACTCCTACACATTGAAATCCTCACTGTTTCATGTAACTCATCTTGTACATTTATTTACACACTTGCATGATTAATTGTCAATGTATAATGTGTATGTTACGCAAAGCCCTCAGACACTCTGCATTGGGATGAATAGCACTATAAAAGAAATAAAGTAGTGCTATTTTTAAATTGTTATTTGTGTAAATACTGGGACAGACCAACACATCTGACATTCTTAATGTGCATGCACTTATCTACAGGGACTGAACAAAGTCAAAAGCGACAAAGCGTGCCTCTCTTAAGTACCTGTGAAGAGATAAGCTGTGTGCTTTTGTTTCCTCTCCATTGCATTTGCATTTAAGTATGAGGTTCCAGGCGGCGTCCAGTCAGGATACTCGATCAAAAGGAGGCCTGATGGCCCCTTAACTTTGGCCCTTATCTTTGGCCCAGCTGGAGGTGAACATAAAAAAGCCCCCCTCGCTGTCTGCACGTTGCTGATAGGAATGGAAAGCAGTCAACGTTCAGGCGCTGCTGAACATGTCACAGTGTCTGAAAATTACACCGGGACAAGTTCAGCATATTTCTATGGGGCCCAACTTCTTGGCAGGGTAGACGGCGTCCATACTGTGCAAATAGTGGGTGGACCCCAGCAGGCCACCATCCCTGGGAGTGCTAGCCATTCCCAATGGGGTCGCAAATTGCGCTTGACTCATGAATATTGACGAGGCATGCAATTTGCGACCCCATTGGGAACCGCAAACAGTGTCTGAGACACTGTTGTACATTCACTTTAGCGAGTCGCAAATTGCGTCTCGCAATTTGACGCAATTTGTGACTCGCCTAAAGTGAATGGTCGTACATCTCGCCCCATGTCTCCAACATTGTTTTAATTTTGAATAATAGATTAGCTTTGTGAGAAGCTGGCCTGGTATATGATGTCCACTAATGTAAGTGGGCACCTTGCACCAGTCCAGACAACCCTTATGGTGATTTAAGAGGTCTCAGACAACCTTAGAAAGCTATCCAAGTGTTAGCTGTGGAGATCAGCCTTCAGGCTTAGTCTTGAAGGAGTGTAAAGCAGCTTGTTTTACCAGAATGCAATGTTATAATACAGATTAAATGAAAAAGAACCACACAAAGTATTTATAAAAATATGTATTTATTATATAACACTATCTAGTACGTTACAGTATCTCCTACTTGGAGATAGACACAAAGCACACAATACTTTAGCAAAGAAATCACAGTAAAAAGGACTAATGCACAGTGGGCCCCAGGGGGGAACCAAACCATATACTAAGAAAGTGGTATAAGAACCACGACTCGAGTCAGGACAATGTCGAGAGGACGTAGAATTGCTGGGACCCCAAGGAACCACCAAAGGTGAGTAGATAGGGACCCCACGG
This sequence comes from Calotriton arnoldi, assembly GCA_963921515.1. Taxonomy (NCBI): domain Eukaryota; kingdom Metazoa; phylum Chordata; class Amphibia; order Caudata; family Salamandridae; genus Calotriton; species Calotriton arnoldi. The sequence continues at coordinate 27,732 of CAWUFW010025493.1, forward strand.
AGAGCGTGTGCAGTGTGTAAACACGACTGCGTGCTCCGTACAAGTCTATGTGCAAGTCGTGGTTGGAATTTTAAAGATTAGGGACCCTTCCCAGTGGACCCTGAAGAAACCCCATGGAAGACAGAAGGTTGGAGAGCCACCCCACCCGTGGATACCGTGGTACCCAAGTTACCTATCCCAGGGAAGCCTGGTGCATAGGTGTGAAGTGGCGTCGGAAACCACCATCGACCCCAATCGAGGGCTTCAGGAAAGTGCCGCTGCTGGAAGGGAAGAAAGTGTCTGGAGGAATCCAAATGTGGATTCATGAAGAGGAGTACCTTAAAGCAGAGGGGACAGTGTCTATGTCACTCGGAGGTGACCAGGAGACTTGGAAGACAGATGCCCTCCGATATAGGGTGCTTCAGGTAGATGATGGTGACCTTGACTCTGCAGGTGCGTGGACCAGGCGATGCTGAGGACAACCAGGAGCCAGATACGAGCTGTCCCACGCAGGATGTCGAGTGCTGAGAGGTCAGTGTCTGGCGGGGGCACCAACAAGCCTTGGCAAATGCAACCCACGCAGGAAGTCAAGAAGGTGCACGGTTGGGACCAGCAAGGTCCAGGAGACTCACCACAGGCAGAGAAGTCAGGGCAGGCCCCGAGCACTCAGAGGAGCCCAAGGAAAACAAAGGTGACCCTCAAATGGACCCACAGGCCGGAGGCACAGGAGTCGCAAGAGGACCTTGAGCAGCTCACCAAAAGGAGCAGGCCAGGGTGCCCACGAGATGGTGTGGCTGAAGATCTTGGTGGAAGAAGTTGCTGGAGGTTGGGGCTACTCGGAGCCCAGTGCACTTATTGCAAAGTTGACAACAAGCATATGCACTTGCAAATGTACGTGGTGCACAGGGGTTCGGTTAATGCAGCCCCTACGAGGGATTCTGACCTCAAACTCGGTGAAAGGGCAGCTCGGGCCTCGGGAGACATAGATAACCACCACCTGTGTTGTTGAACCCTTCAGAGTCTGCAGGAGATCAGGATCCGCAGACCAGTCAGCAGTGTTGAGGTGCCTGCAAATGCAGGAAAGTGACTCCTTCACTTCAAGGGAGATTATCTTCAAGTGTCTTGGATGCTCCACAGGTCTGAACTTACCACAACCTTTTTAGGGCCAGTTACCCCTCCCCGGCTGAAATTAACAACTGCCAAGGAATGGTCAGTCCTGACATGTTTGCATTGGTCACTTGGTACATTTCACCAAGTATGATCTGTCCAGGAGACACAAGTTTCTCTGTCACCATTGTGACACTGGCCCCTGTGTCCCTGTGGGCCATTGCCTCTACTCCATTAATCAAAGGCTGCTGTCTGTACTTGCCCAGGTTACTGGGACTGACAAGTAAGGTGGCAATATCTATGCCACCATCAAAAACTAAAACAGCCTGAGCTGGAGTTCTGACTAAGTATTATGAAAATTGCACTTTTTAAAGCTTATCTTATAATGTGTACTTTTGTACTTTTATGATCTTAAGTTTTAAGCATCGAATAAAGTGATTTGACTGACTAATACAGACCCCATCTCAGAGCCCAGGGTTAACCCCACTAATCCCTTGTTCCCTGTACCACCACTTGTACTTGTGCTAGGGAGAGCAGTTGCCTTAGGGGCAGTGGTTTTAGGAGTAGTTTCCTTGACTTTTGGACAATCAGCATCTTTTGTCCAATGGGTTTTTACCTTTCAAAAGTAACACCAAGGTTTCTTTTTGCCTTTACCTTTGTTGTATTGTGACTCCCCCCCAGATGCAGGTTTTTAGGGCCCTGATGCAGACTCTTTTTTGTCTTTACCCATGTCCCCACCCTTATCTTGAGTTTTAGAAACTTGCTTCTCCTGGTCACCACTATTGTTCTGGTTTTTCTGCTTCACCCTGGTCCTGACCCATTTATCTGCCTTCTTTCCCAATTCTTGGGGAGAAGTCAGATCTGAGTCCACAAGGTACTGATGCAATAGCTGATTTTGGCAATTATTAAGGATCTGCTCCCTCATAATCAAATTGTACAATCCATCAAAATCATGCACTTCGCTGCCAAGCAACCAGTCTTCCAGAGCCTTAATAGCACTATCCACAAAGTCTACCCAGTCCTGATTCTGTGCCTGCTGGGTGTTTCTGAACTTAATCCTGTACTGTTCAGTGGTTAAGCCAAACCCATCAATGATAGCACTCTTCAAAGTTGAGTAGTTGTCAGCATCCTCTTCTCTAACAGTGAGGAGCTTATCTCTACCTTTGTCAGCAAAGGAGAGCCACAAGATAGCTGCCCACTGCTCTTAAGGGACCCTCTGTACTTTACAGGCCCTCTCTAAAGCAGTTATCCATTGTGGATGTCATCCCCAACATGGTAGGGAGGGACAATCTTCCTCAGGTTCCTATTGTCAAAGGAATGTTCCTTACTTCTAGGGACACTGTTGCTGACACCATGGGACTCTAGTCCCAATTTCTTCCTAGCCTTCTGAACTTCAAGGGACTCTCTGTCAAGGGCCAACTGCTCTTGCCTGAGCCTAAACCTAGCTTTCTCAAGCTCAAGACGTTGGTACTCCCTATCTAAAGAGTTCCCCCCTTTACTAGAAATGGAGGTCCCTACAGACTGTCCTGAGGCATTGGATTCTCTTGGGGAGGATCTAGACCTACTCTGTCTACTCTGCACTCTCCCAGGAGGAACAAAGGAGGCACCTTCTGGGCCACCTGTAGTATCCTCTGGGAGGTCTGAGTGGTCCAGGTGGGAGCCATCAGGCTCCACCTGGTCAGGGTTAGATTCTAGGTCAAAGAGGGGTTCCCCTCCTGCCCTATCTTTATTCCCTCTTCATATGACCCAGAGGCTTTCCTCAGGTCATCCAACACAAGGCGTTGAGTGTTGGCACTTCTCCCTGTCTTCGGCTTTCCAGAGGCACACAGTGCTTTCAGCTCGTGGAACGAAAGTTCACTGTATCGAGAAGGCAGAGAGCCACTGGCATCTCCTTTAGTAGACACACTAACTGAGGTGTGGTGTTGCACCTACCTAACCTAGTGGGAACTAAACTCTTTGAGGTTGGAGAAAGGGTGTGCTAGACCCTTGACTTACCCAACCCTAAGTTCAGTAGAACTTACTATTCTAAGCTTGTATTTATATGTGCCTAGTACTAGTGGTTTTTCAGTTAATTAATACAAAGATCTATCTGGTAAAACAATGCAGGCTTGAATTCCAACCGCTGCACACCAATTTGAGAAGCTGGCCTGGTATATGATGTCCACTAATGTAAGTGGGCACCTTGCACCAGTCCAGACAACCCTTATGGTGATTTAAGAGGTCTCAGACAACCTTAAAAAGCTATCCAAGTGGTAGCTGTGGAGATCAGCCTTCAGGCTTAGTCTTGAAGGAGTGTAAAGCAGCTTGTTTTTACCAGAATGCAATCTTATAATATAGATTAAATGAAAAGGAACTACACAAAGTATTTATAAAAATATGTATTTATTATATAAGACTATCTAGTACATTACAGTATCTCCTACTTGGATATAGACACAAAGCACACAATACTTTAGCAAAGAAATCACAGTAAATAGCACTAATACACAGTGGGCCCCGGGGGGGGACCAAACCATATACTACGAAAGTGGTATAAGAACCACGACTCGAGTCAGGACAATGTCGGGAGGACGTAGAATTTCTGGGACCCCAAGGAACCACCCAAGGTGAGTAGATAGGGACCCCATGGAGAGCGTGTGCAGTGTGTAAACACGACTGTGTGCGCCGTACAAGTCTATGTGCAAGTCACGGTTGGAATTTTAAAGATTAGGGACCCTTCCCAGTGGACCCTGAAGAAACCCCATGGAAGACAGAAGGTTGGAGAGCCACCCCACCCGTGGATACCATGGTACCCAAGTTGCCTATCCCAGGGAAGCCTGGTGCATAGGTGTGAAGTGGCATCGGAAACCGCCGTCGACCCCAATGGAGGGCTTCAGGAAAGTGCCGCTGCTCGAAGAGGAGAAAGTGTCCGGAGGAATCCAAATGTGGATTCATGAAGAGGAGTACCTGAAAGAAGAGGGGACAGTGTCTATGTCACTCGGAGGTGAACAGGAGACTTGGAAGACGGATGCCCTCCGTTGTTGGGTGCTTCAGGTAGATGACTGTGACATTGACTCTGCAGCTGCGGGGACCAGGCGATGCTGAAGATGACCAGGAGCCGGATAGGAGCTGTCCCACAAAGGATGTCGAGTGCTGAGGGGTCAGTGTCCGGCAGGAGCACCAACAAGCCTTGGCAAATGCAACCCATGCAGGAAGTCAAGAAGGTGCACGGTTGGGACCAGCAAGGTCCAGGAGACTCACCACAAGCAGGGAAGTCAGGGCAGGCCCCGAGCACTCAGGGGAGCCCAAGGAAAACAAAAGTGACCCTCAAATGGACCCACAGGCCAGAGGCACATGAGTCGCGTGAGGACCTCGAGCAGCTCACCAACAGGAGCAGGCCACAGTGCCCACGAGGCGGTGTGGCTGAAGATCTTGGTGGAAGAAGTTGCCGGAGGTTGGGGCTACTTGAAGCTCAATGCACTTGTCGCAAAGTTGCCAACAAGCATATACACTTGCAATAGTACGTGGTGCACAGGGGTTCTGTTAATGCAGCCCCCACGAGGGATTCTGACCTCAAACTCGGTGAGAGGGCAGCTCGGCCTTGGCAGACATAGATAACCACCAACTGTGTTGTTGAACCCTTCGCAGTCCGCAGGAGCACGAGATCAGCAGACCAGTCAGCAGTGTTGAGGGGCCTGCGAATGTAGGGAAGTGACTCCTTCACTTCAAGGGAGATTATCTTCAAGTGTCTTGGATGCTCCATAGGTCCTGCACGGATCCTGTATGGTGCACAGGCACAGACGAGGCCGCAGACTGAAAGGGAGACGAAGTCAGGCCCAAACGAAGTCCAGCAAAGTCCAGAGTGCCCAGACGGTAGAAGTGCAGTGGTTTCAGTTGTGAATCATTTCCACGATTAATCTAGTGACCTACACCCAGGTAAGCCCTTAAGTACCCTAGGGAAAGGGTTGGGAAGATTCAGGGGACCCTCCCAGGGGAGGGTCTGGACAGGGGGGAGGTTACTCCCATGTCCTTTGTCCAGTTTTGCGCCAGAGCAGGAGCCAACAGCTCCCAGGACTGGTTTGAACTGGACTATGCACAGGGACACCAAATGTGCCCCTCATGCAGACTTTCAGGCGCTGGCAAGTGCACCCACCCAGCCCTAATACACTAAATCCTGTCTGGGAGGTGGTCACACCTCCCTGTGACAGGATGCCTATTGTTCTGCCTTCCCTTGCTCGAGCTTGGCTCAGCAGCAGGAGGGCAGAAATGTGTCTCTGGTCGGCAATAACCAATTTGTGCTGTCCGGGACTAGAAGGCTGGTACCGGGAACACTGAGAGCCTAACGGAGGGCTCTGCCTGTGCTTGGAATCATACCTCCCACACCGTTTATGGTGTGGGGGTAGGATTCCAACATGTTTGAAACCAAACATGATAGGATTCGTAGCAGCCATTTTCGAGATGGTCATCGCGCGATTACTCGATGCCCCTCTATATAGTATATGGCTGCTTCACTGACAACCCGGGAGAATGGACTCCGTAGGCTGCAGGGGTGTCCTGCTCATGCAGGGGCACCCTCTCACTTAGAACCAAGCACCCTGCCCTCAGGATTGAAAAGGCCTGCTATATGGGTGACTTATAGGTTTTAAGTGCAGTGACCCTTAGATATAGTAAACCTATATCTTTAATAAGTGGTGCATGCACCAACTTACACAGGCTGCAATGGCAGGCCTGCAGTTCCATTTTGAATGGTCTCTCATGGGTGGCATAATACATGCTGCAGCCCATGGGAGACCTCTGGGGTACCTATGCCCTGGGTACATGGGTACCATGTACTAGGGACTGACAAGGGTACCCCAGTATCCAATCTGGGATGTACCTAGGTACTGAACACAATAGGTTAAGGAGAAAGCAGATAGACTGGGGTCCTGATTAGCAGGATCCCAGTCAGACTAGTCAAAAACAGCATCACATCAAGCAAAAAGTGGGGGTAAACATAAGAAGCAGATCCTACTTTACTACAAGCTTCATTATATGATCTTGTTTCTGATATATCTTTTTGAATTCAATTCCCAAGTATTTTAAGCAGTAAGGTTGCCACATTAAATTGGAATCTTGGGCCATATGTGGTAAACATGATATGTTAAGGGGAAAAAGTTTGTTTCTCTCTCTGTTAAGCGAAGAACTTCAGACAGCGACATAGTTCTTAATAAGATCTAAAATCTTTGGAATTGAGATCTCTGCCTCACTTGAGAAAATAAGAACATCATCTGCATAAGCAGCTAGTTTCTGAGTAGCAAAGAGGAAGGGAATCCCTGTGATTTTCATATTATTATAGATATTATAAAGCAACGGTTCTATAGTTAGTATGAAAAGTAAGAGAGATTGAGGACGGTCTTGTCTAGTTCCTTGGTGGAGAAAAAGAGTTTGAAACATGGCCATAAATTTTGTTGCAAGCTGATGTTTTGTGATACGGAGATAGAGCCATGCAGGTAAAACATGGTCCTAGGCTGAATTTACAAAGAACTGCTTTCAAAAACGCCATGATACTTTATTGGCGGCTTTTTTGGCATCAAGTGCCATTGCTTTGGTCGGGGAGGGCGGTAAGCTAGGCTTCTCAATAATATGGCTGAATAGGCGGATGTTATCCGCAGCAAGTCTACCCTACAAAACCAGTTTGAGAAGGGTGGGTAATGGAAGACAGACATTTAATAAGGATGCTAATATTTTGGCATATATCTTATAGATGGTATTTAGTAACAAAGTAGGTCTGTAGTTTTTATTTTCTAGAGGATCTTTAATTTCTTTGTGTAGTACCACAATATAGACTTCTGAGGCATTGCCCTCAATCTTCCCAGAGAAGTTGAAGTTTGAAAATAACTTTTGGAGGTGAGATAATAATGAATCCTAGTATGTTTTATAGAAAGCGTCTGAGAAGCCGTCAAGGCGAGGGGCTTTCTTATGTTTAAGAGATTTAATGTCTTGTAGGATTTCATTCTCATCAATGGAGGAATCAGAAAGTTTTGGGAGCTCTAGACTGTCAAGATAATTATGACACTGGGAGATGTCAGCAGTCCTAGTTGGGACCTTCCTGCACATAAACAATATTCCCCTGCACGCAGACGCCCTTCCACTATGGTGCAAGGGTGCCTGCATTGGCGCTAGGCTGCTAAGTGTAGCGCCATCACAGGGGGAAACGCAGGGCTGCACCATATTCTTGTAAACATGGTGCAGCCCTGCGTTTCTGAAGTGGCGGAGTGATGCGTTAAGCCAGAAAGGCTAACGCCTCACTCCGCCACTTCCCTTGTAAATATGCCCCAATGTTGTAATTAGGTAGAGATCTTAGAATCCATAATGTTTCTCAGGAACAATTCTAGTTCTTTAGAGTCATCAAACACTTTGGAACTTCTTTCATGGGTTATTTTCAATTTTGCTAAACCCGCAAACAAGAAAGGGATGTTGAGATTAAGAAGATCTGGTCTGAAATTCAGGAAGCTTTTCCTTTCTAACACAGTAGGCCTTGTAAAGTCCTGTGAAATATCACTCCTATAGCCATTCCAGATCAAGGACTTTATCTTTCTCATTCGGTCTGGGATCATCTATCTGTGTTGATAACGAAGCAGTCGAAAGATCATAGGTCTCAGTTGTTGCTGAGACAGAAACCTTCTAGTGGGGAGTCTATGTGCTGTTTCGGTTTCAAAGTCTTTCAGAAATGTGACCCCCAGGATTGTGAGTACTTATGACTCCAAAAAGGCAACACAAGATTACAATACTTTTTCTGTATCCTCTGGAAGGCCAAAGATTCTAAAGTTTTCATGTCTGTTTCTGTCCTTCAACTCCATAATCCAGTTCTCAAGTGTTATTATTTTCTTCGCTAAGACATCAGATTTTTTAGTCAGGGTAATTTGAGCATCTTCTGTTTTACCAATTCATTCCTCCGCCTCCTCCAGTCTATTAGAGATGGCTCTGAAATAAATGTACAAACCTGATCATTCAGTTTGAAGAGTTTCACAATTTGACTTTGCTGATCGTATGATTTCATGCAAGAGTTTAGACACTGAAGAATGAGTTCCATATTTCCAGCGCTGTCGCTTTTTCCTTTAACTGGAGAGTCCGGAAGGGGTGGCTCCTGCTTTGTTTTTTTCTGATCCGTTTTCTGGTCTTTGAGGTCCTTACTGTGATTGCTTTCTTTATAGCCTGCCATTGTGTGTTAAGAACAAGTTCAATGAGCAGAAAAATAATATGTGGGATCTCTATAGAGCATGGTACTGCGTCGCAGAGAAGTAGTGTCAAATGGGTTATTTAGAGCCCTCGAAGTGCAGTAATTGGTATGTAGAACCACCATAAAGGTTACACCCATTGCACGCCCCTTTGACACAGAAAACTGCGTGAAAAAGAATGATATTTACGAGGCAGCATTAAGCCCAAAAAAGTGGCTTAGTGCTGCCTCGTAAATATGAAGCAGGCTGCTGCGCCACACAGAACTTCTAAAAAAAATGGTGTTCCTGCGGCGCAAGCAGCCTCATAAATGAGGCCCACTTCTGAATTCCATATAAGGGATTGTATTTATATGTTTCACAAGCTGCTATTTATCACCATCCATATATCGGAGTTACATTTAATCAAGGAATTGAATTCAGAAGTGTGGAGTTACCATTTATGTTGAGGGGTATATTCAGCATCAATCAGAGAATCAGCAGTACAGCAACCAAGTTAAATGTTCCAGAGGGCACCAGCGACTAGCGAAATGATTATGCGATGGGACACATCAGGTTTAGGGCCCCTGCTGAAGCTTAGATTGCATATGATATGATATCCTCACAGCACTTCCATTAGAAATCACGTGGGAAAAGACAAGCTGAATATTTCCTCATGAAGATTAGTACTGCTGTTGATTTTGGTTTTTGGGAACTCAGCAGTGGCCAGGGGCACTAGATTACAGAGCTGGTGTACTGAGCTGGTTATGAAGCAGAGCACCGGGAAGAGCATCCGGATGAAGTAGAGCACTGAGTGGAAATTAAAGAAGAATGAGGCACTCACTAAGTCTCCCTATTTAGCACCGCTATGTGGCGTTGGTCGCATTATTTCTAGGTGTGCAGGGTGCTGAAATTAGTGCAGACATGAGCCGATGTCGACCGGGGGGGAGATCGAATGTTCCTGGTGTCGCTATCTTGGGTGAAGTTGCAGCGGGGCCCAGAACGCCCACAACTGGTGTCAAATCACACCCATAGAGTGAAGCTTGAACCAATCAGGTTCCTAGAAAGACGCTGTTCGAGAAGCTGTGGGTTTTGTAGAGTCAGGAAGGCACCGATAGTTAGGAAACCACCATCTGTGCGCGATCTACTGGCAGAGCTCTGATCCTAAGCAGCCATTGAATGAATAAAGCATTTCTATAGTGCATGGCTACTCAAAGGAGTGTCCCAACGCTTTTCGGCATGCCAAAGGTGAATAGACAGGAGATCGTTGCCCATACTCCCCCCTAAAGTCTGAATAAAAATGTTTTCAGCTCCTTTTTAAATGTTACTTCTTCCTGGATCCATCTAAGGTAATCTGGCAGTTATTCCACAGATAAGCTGCTTTAACAGTGAAGGAGGAACCTTCACCCTGCTGTTTCTAAAAGAGAGGAGTCACAATAAGATCCGCAGAGCTAGAGCGCAATTGCCTCCCTGGGCAGTAAGCCTCGATACATTAATTTAGGTACCTAGGTCCCCTATTGTGGAGGGCTTGGTGTGTTAGGGTCAGAGCTTTATACCTAATATGCTGATTAAATGGTAGCCAGTAAAGTTTGCCTCGAAAAGATGACACCGAAGTGTATTGTGGAATTTTGTATAATAAGCGGACTGCCATATTCTGCATGACCTGTAAATGCTGAATCAGATAATCCGGGAGATCAAGGTACGGACATTAGCGTAGTCCAACCTAGATAAAATCAGTGATCAGACCACTGTAATTTGAGCCTTATGATGTAAAAAGTGAAGAAACGTTGTCAACATGTGAAAAATCCAAAAATAGGATTTCACCACTGCTGACCTGTGCTCCGAATGAAAGCTGGGTATCAAACAACACACCCAGATTTCTGGCCACCGCAGTTGGAGGGGTGGCAGAGGAACACTGTAGGGCCAGGCCTGAACCCAGCCAGGAAGGGGATCCTGCCCAAATAACAAGACTTCCATCTTATCATGGTTGCACTCCAATCTATTGGTCTTCAGCCAATCTAGCAGTGCCACCAGACAATTGGCGAAGGCTGCCCTCGCCCTCTCAGGCTCCCCATCATATGTGAGCAGGAGTTGGGTATCATCTGCATAAGAGATGATCTTGATATTATAGGTTTTAAGTAAGTAAGTAATTAAGTAATGGGTTTGTAAAGCGCTCGAATGCCGAGGCGTCTTGGCGCTGGGCAGTGCATAGAAATGCAGCGAAACTAGGAGGATGTTCGATAACTCCAGTGGAGGGAAGAGCCAAGTTTCTACCGAGCTCCTAAATTGTGATTTAACTGACTGAAGCCTAATGTTAAGTGGTAGCTTACTCCAGAGCTTGGATGCTAGATAAGAGAGATATCTGCCTCCACACCTTGCCGTGTTAATGTTAGGAACATGGACCAGTGCTTTCTTAGCCGATCTTAGCATGCGGGTGGGGGTGTACCTTTGGAATAGTTTGTGATAGTCCGTTGGCCCTCCTCCATACAGGGTTTTGTGAACCAGACATAATGCCTTAAACTCAGTCCGTTGCTTAACTGGAAGCCAGTGAAGATTCCTAATGGCATCAGAGATGTGATTATATTTGGGAATGTTCAACAGGGTTCGAGCTGCTGCATTCTGTAGAAATTGCAGTTTGGATAGTTGGCGTTTGTCGAGTCCTAGGTATAAGGCGTTGCAGTAGTCTATGCGGTATAGAATAAGTGCTACCACCACCGTTTTCCTCAGCTCCAGAGGAAGAAATGGTAAGATTTTCCACAGTATTTTTAAAAGGAAGTAGCAAGTCGATGTCACCTGGTTAATCTGCCCAGAGAGGCTGAGCTGAACATCACATAAAAAAACCTAGGTTTCTCATTTTTTCTACTGGGACCGGACAGGCTCCTGCCACTGCCGGCCACCATGCTAGATTCCAAATGGGAGGACCATTTCCAAATTCCATAACCTCTGTCTTATCCGTATTTAACTTTAGATAGTTCTTTTGCATCCATTTCATGATGTGTTCAAGACAACTGTGGAATCTGATCGATAATGTGTCTGCCGTGGAGGAGATGGAGATGATAATTTGAGTATCGTCGGTGTACGATACACGCGGGAAGCCGTGGTCCTTGATTAGTTTGGCCAGTGGTGTTACATAGATATTGAACAACGTAGGCTGACCCCTGTGGAACTCCACATGGGAGATAGAATTTATCAGATTTAAGATTATCCCAGCACACCCTCTGTTCTCCACCTGTCAAGAAGGAGGTGAGAAGGGTTAGCGCGGTGTCCCTAATACCTATTGCCTTCAGCCGTTGCGTAAGTACTGAATGATTGACCGTGTCGAACGCGGCTGATAGGTCACGTAGGAAAAGGACGGCTCTGCCGCCCCGTCAATTTGCCAATGGATTTCCTCCCTGGCCATGATTAAGGCAGACTCAGTGGAGTGACCTGAGCGAAAGCCATGTTGTGTGCTATCAAGTAGATTATTGGTATTCAGGTAATCATTCAGCTCTGAGTTAATGGCTTTATCCAAAACCTTGGCTGCTAAGGGCAGGCAGGAGATCGGGCGATAGCTCGTTACTTCGCATGGGTCAAGGGAAGGTTTCTTTAAGATGGGTCTGATACAGGCTTTCTTCCAGGAGACTGGGAAGTCGCCTGTCCTGATAACATTGTTCAGGAGAAGGGCAAGTAGAGTGCTAACTTTATTCGAGACACCGTGCAAGATATCCGGCGGGCATGGATCAGTCAGGGAACCTGACTTGGTGGCCAGAAGTAGGTCATTGACTGTATCCACTGTCATTGGCGCGAAGCTGGTCAGGTGGCTAGTGATGGCAATAACCTCTTCCGGTACTAGCGCCTGTGGAGTGGGAGGGTCGGAGCCCTGCCCTTCTAGTTCCTCATAAATTGTCTGAACCTTATACTGAAAGAAAGTGGCCATTTTGTCACATAGAATCTGATCTGGGGCAAATGGATTCCCCTGTTGGAGCTTGGATAACGCAGTGACAGTCTTAAAGAGCTCTCTGGTGGAGTTCTTTGCCCCCTCTATTTTGCTGGTATAAAAGACCTTGTTGGTGCTAATGATGGCTGCTTTGTATTCAGTTAATGCCTGGTTATAGTTATTTCTACCCCTGGCGCTATAGTCCACCCTCCATTCACGTTCTAAGCGTCTGCATCTAGATTTTAAGGTTTTCACCTCAGCATTGTACCATGGAGCAGAGGGTTTCTTCCTCCATTGATTGACTAATCTAACTGGGGCCAGTTGATCCATGGCTGATCTGATCCAGTTGTATTAGCTTTCGGCCGCCATATTGGAGTCTGAAGCTAAGGTCGGCATGCTATTGTCCAGCATGTCGATTAGGGCGTCCGGCTTGATTTTCCACTATGACCGTGTATTGGTTGGAGGTGGGTGGCTTGATTGTTCCAGTCTGGTAGATTAAAGAATATTGCCGAATGGTCAGTCCATGTCAGCGGCAGTATTCTGATTATTCCAATAGCAGAGTTGTTGGTAAAAATCCCATCCAGCGTGTGATGTGCCTTATGTGTGGGTCCTGCGACTATCTGTGTCAGGCCGAAAGGTTTTCATCAAATATGCCAAGAGTGACATGTAAATGTTAAAGAGTGTGGGACTAAGAGAGGAACCTTGCGGCACACCCCATTTCAACTCTTTACCTACCGAAGCATATGGCTTCATCCATACCACCTGCTCGCGACCTTCAAGGAAAATGACGAACCAACTCAGTGCAGAGCCCGATACTCCCAGGTGTTTTAACCTGTGTAGCAAGATGTTGTGATCCACAGTATCAAATGCGGCTGACAGGTCCAACAGCATCAGAGCCACATTGAGGCCCGAGTCCAGATTGAACTTAATGGAATCTGAGACCTCTAATAGTGTGGTTTCGGTGTTGTGATGGGTTCTGAACCCAGATTGAGAGGGGTGAAGTAAGTAATTTCCATCAAAAAGGTGGTGAGTTGCCGGTTTACCGATTTCTCCAGCACCTTTGATTCTGCTGGTAGAAATAAGACTGGCCTAAAATTTGCTAAGCATTCAGAAGCAGCATTGGCCTTTTTAAATACGGGAATCACCCTAACTCTTTTCTAGTTGTCAGGTATTACGCCTGTGTCGAGGGAGGGGGCAAATAGCTTCTGATACACCGGAGCAATAATGTCTGAGATTGACTTTAATATGTGGGGGGGTGGGGGTATTGGATCCATTGGGGACTCTGACCTGCAGTTCAAAAAAGAGGCATTCACGTCCTGCACTGATGGCGCCAGAAAAATAGCCAGCGACGGATGCTGTATTCGACCACTAGATCTTCTAGCTCCAGTCCTACCAGGATGTTATTCTCCCCTGACAAGTTAGTCTGGATTCTGAGGATTTTTTCCTGAAAAAGGTCACTCAATCGGGAGCATAGGGACTGACTAGGTTCCAGCGGGGGGGACGTAACTTTAGGATCAGTAAAATTAGCTACAAATGCGAGTCTTCTTAAGATTTTTGTGATATGATTTCAGGAACAATTTATAAGTGACTTTATCAGAGTCCTTACTCCCCGAGCTCAAGCGCCCCCCCTTCCATAAGTATTTTAAATTTTTATAAAGTGCCTCCACTTCGCACCATACTTTCAGGTTGGGATTTGGCAAGGTTGTTCTCACATTAAGGGGCCGATTCCGATCTCGGTCGGAGGCGCACCCAATACCATTCGGTCGGGAAAAAAGCCATGCGAAAGCCTGTTTCCCGACCGATCCGTACAGTACACCGAACGAGCAAGTACGATGCGCACAACAGCAAAAAATCCGGCCGAGCCGTACTCACCCAAACCAGGTCCTGTTCTCCGACCGAGGCGAATCCGGAAACGCCGAATCGAGTCGCACGGAAGGAAAAATGCAGCCCCGTCCGGCCGGACAAGTACGATGCGCTTTCCGTACGCGCCGAACCCGTCGCTACGCACGGCACGTCAAAGCATCCGGGAGAGGCGCACATAAGCTCCGATTCGCGCCACAGCACGATCCACGGCTCCGAGACGAACACGGCACCGGCGAGGGCGGCGCGAGCGACGAGGGCGAGGCGAAGCGGCGAGGACGACGCGAAGCAACGAGAAGGACGAGCGACCACGAACCAACCATGAATCCCTTCGTCCCGATCATACCAATATTCTACATTTACTACCGGAACAGGCACGGACGCGTACGGCGCAGAAGGTAAGCCAGACACCAACCACAAAACACATACAACACGTACACGACACATCACACACACACACAGGGATGCTGAATATACTTGCAACAGCAGCACCATAGGGGCGGGATGCCCATCACCAATGCCACATATGCACACAGGGGCCTGAATGCGCACCACCACCCCTACCCAGGGGGGGCTGGATGCCTACCACTACTACCACCCTCACCCAGGGGGGCAGGATGCCTACCACTACTACCACCCTTAGCCTGGGGGGCAGGATGCCCACCACTACTACCACCCTCACCCAGGGGGGCAGGATGCCTACCACTACTACCACCCTCACCCAGGGGGCAGGATGCCTACCACCACCCTTAGCCAGGGGGCAGGATGCCTACCACTACTACCACCCTCACCCAGGGGGCAGGATGCCCACCACTACTACCACCCTCACCCAGGGGGAGCAGGATGCCTACCACTACTACCACCCTCACCCAGGGGGCAGGATGCCCACCACTGCTACCACCCTCACCCAGGGGGGCAGGATGCCTACCACTACTACCACCATCACCCAGGGGGGCAGGATGCCCACCACTACTACCACCCTCACCCAGGGGGGCAGGATGCCTACCACTACTACCACCCTCACCCAGGGGGGCAGGATGCCTACCACTACTACCACCCTTAGCCAGGGGGGCAGGATGCCTACCACTACTACCACCCTTAGCCAGGGGGGCAGGATGCCCACCACTACTACCACCCTCACCCAGGGGGGCAGGATGCCTACCACTACTACCACCCTCACCCAGGGGGCCGGATGCCTACCACCACCCTTAGCCAGGGGGCAGGATGCCTACCACTACTACCACCCTCACCCAGGGGGGCAGGATGCCTACCACCACCCTTAGCCAGGGTGGCAGGATGCCTACCACTACTACCACCCTCACCCAGGGGGGCAGGATGCCTACCACTACTACCACCCTTAGCCAGGGGGGCAGGATGCCCACCACTACTACCACCATCACCCAGGGGGGGCAGGATGCCTACCACTACTACCACCCTCACCCAGGGGGGCAGGATGCCTACCACTACTACCACCATCACCCAGGGGGGCAGGATGCCCACCACTACTACCACCCTCACCCAGGGGGGCAGGATGCCTACCACTACTACCACCCTCACCCAGGGGGGCAGGATGCCTACCACTACTACCACCCTCACCCAGGGGGGCAGGATGCCTACCACTACTACCACCCTTACCCAGGGGGGCAGGATGCCCACCACTGCTACCACCCTCACCCAGGGGGGCAGGATGCCTACTACTACTACCACCCTCACCCAGGGGGGCAGGATGCCCACCACTACTACCACCCTCACCCAGGGGGGCAGGATGCCCACCACTACTACCACCCTTAGCCAGGGGGGCAGGATGCCCACCACTACTACCACCCTCACCCAGGGGGGCAGGATGCCTACCACTACTACCACCCTTAGCCAGGGGGGCAGGATGCCCACCACTACTACCACCATCACCCAGGGGGCAGGATGCCTACCACTACCACCACCCTTAGCCAGGGTGGCAGGATGCCTACCACTACTACCACCCTCACCCAGGGGGGCAGGATGCCTACCACTACTACCACCCTTAGCCAGGGGGGCAGGATGCCCACCACTACTACCACCCTCACCCAGGGGGGCAGGATGCCTACCACTACTACCACCCTTAGCCAGGGGGGGCAGGATGCCCACCACTACTACCACCATCACCCAGGGGGGGCAGGATGCCTACCACTACTACCACCCTCACCCAGGAGGGGCAGGATGCCTACCACTACTACCACCATCACCCAGGGGGCAGGATGCCCACCACTACTACCACCCTCACCCAGGGGGGCAGGATGCCTACCACTACTACCACCCTCACCCAGGGGGGCAGGATGCCTACCACTACTACCACCCTCACCCAGGGGGGCAGGATGCCTACCACCACCCTTAGCCAGGGGGCAGGATGCCTACCACTACTACCACCCCCACTCATAGGATGGACAATGCATGACAC
>CAWUFW010025494.1:0-44197 GCA_963921515.1 Calotriton arnoldi
TTTTGTACATGTACTGTATCTCGGACATGTAACATGTTCATCTAATTTTTGATAAAATCAATAAAAAATGTTTAAAAACAAATAGCAGTAGTGCTGTGATTAATTTTGCTTTCATATTCAGTGAAAATAGACCAGGACTCTGTGCTGTCAGCTTTTCTTAAAACAAAAAAGACCAGAATTAAAATGTTGTGTATCGTTACTTTTATAATATATTATTCATGTTGTCAAACATATGTGTTGCTTTACTGTTGTAAAGGATTTAACGTAATAATAAACGTTTTGGCTTTGGCTCCTCAAAGAGTGGGAGAACACGACACATTCATTATTTAGTAGCGTTTGTGTAGTGCATTACCTGTTTTTTCCTGGTGGCTTTCCAGCATGGTTCCTGGTTTCTGTTCCAGACTGGAGATGATTCAGGTTACCACTGATTCCAAACTTGTATTTATTATTAACTCTAACCCGGAGCCAGGAGGAAGACTACACTCCACAAGTTCCGCTCCTTCCAGTCGTCCGCTGCGCTCTCCCCGTTCTACACGAGGATACAACGTGAGACAAAACTAAGCCTGGGCAGAGTTTCGCTTCGCGGAACTCCGCGAAGTGCAAAAAAAACCACCGCTGCGCTACCCGGAGCTCCGCAAGCGGCGGAGTGCGTTAGATAAATGTCGCTCACTGTGATTTTCAGCACCAGGTGTTTGTCCGCACTGTGCAGTCAACGCGAACGGCAGCATGGTCAGCGCAAGCGGGCGCTGCATCCTTTCTACAGCCCGAGTAGATTTTTTACACGAGCTGCAGCTTTCTCAACGCGATTGGACCGTTTCTCAACGTAAGCTGTCGCGAGCATACACGACCACTCGCAATGAGAAATCTGACCACCCGTGTTGAGAAATCTGGCTCGGAGGTTGATTTTCCATGCTCGCCACATTGACGTGCGCAAGCGAGGAAAAAAACTCTGCTCCGCGGAAAATGCGAAGTGCGGAAAACTCTGCGATCAGAGCGTAGTTCACCGCCCAGGGTTAGATAAAACCCAACATTCTACCAACTCCACACAACTCCACCCTTAAAACAAAAAAAACTCCTCACCCATCTTCCCCCTTTAAAACAAAGAACAGAACAAACCATTAAAATAAGTGGTACTATCACATTTTATGCTGATATAACATTTAGCATTGTATTTCCATTTTATCCTTCTTTAATTTTATAATTCGACCTGCACACAGGTAATAAAATCATTGAATTTCATCTGTGCCACTACTACCCTGCCGCTTCTTTTTTTATTTTTGGTGGAGTTTTACATAGCTCAAAGGTATCGGAGCGCTTTACATGAGCACCAGTTACGTTACAGACGGACACATTCATTTTTGTTAGGCACGGGGAGATTAAGTGATTTGCCCAGAATCACAGAATGTTGAGCGTCCTTACCGAGACTCGAACCCGGTTCCCCAGCTCCGAGTTCGACCACCCTAGTTGTTACGCCACATTCTCTCCCCAATCTTCTTGTAGATTTCCCTTCACCACCCTGTCCACTCTTACTGGTACTCTCCTCTGTGACACCCTTATTCACACAAGCTGAGCACCTGGTGCCACTCGTGGAAGGTGCACAGTTCAATTCTACATTCTCTTCACTGTACCATTCATGCAACTCTGCATCTTCAGTAGCGCTTCCATTCACACAAGAGCTTTTATCATCACTTCCGTCACACTCCCACAACCAATCCTTACTCCCCACTACACTTCATTCTGCACACTCAGAAGCGTTGCATTTGGAAATGTTGCCCACATGCCACACTTCTCCATTACACAGCTCTACAGAGTTAGTGCTCAAATCCGCCAGCTTGAAGGTGCCCCTGAATTTGGAACTACCTTTACTTTGCAACCTTTGGAATTTGACCATGACAAAATCTTCCTTTTTTAGGTTAGAATATTTTGCGCCATGTTTAGCGTCATAGTACTTGTATGTACTCTGCACCTTCATTATGTTTTTCTACCAACTCTGTTAGACTGCGGCGTTTGGACCTCAAATGTAACAACAGACAATTGTAACATGTTCAGACTCTCTGGTGCTACTTCCTTTGAGGAGAGCGAGGGCTACTGTGGAACTTCACTTGGGCCAAAGAGCACAAAAGAGAGTAGATTGGGGGGGGGGGTGTCGGGAACCTTGAGAGGACAGTGACATGTATAAAGGTGGATAGATAAAACAGGAATGGGAAGATATTTAAGCCATCTTACTTGTGTGTGTGTGTCCCCCACCCAAATTCCTCCTCTCCCAAGACTCACACCAGACCTGCATCTTCTGCCTGGGTGAAATCCACCCACTCTGCCAAACTTCACATCTCTCGGTCCACACAAAAACAGAAAAAGAATAGAGATATCACTAATGTGATGTAGAATGTTCAGGTTTTGGCCATTTCTCAGGCTGCACAAAATTTAGATGCTTGGGCCACACATAGAGAGAAGCTATTCATCAGGTAACAAGGAACTTACAAGTTTAGATCCAAGTCCAAAGAGCTTCCTTACTTGCACAGGCCTCAGACCCAAATTACACTGATTTGATGATTTAAAAATCTGAGACAACAGAGCTATTCCATAAGTAACAGACTTTAGGACTTTAGCTTTAGACAGCAACGTTATCCCTCTAGGACAACTTGCATGTGAACATCACACAACATAGCTTCTCTTAGATGGCAAAGAACCAATGGGCGCAGATCTCTTATATCAGAGTGAACTTCAGTTTACACATCTTATGGTAGCTAGCTTTGGATTACACGGATGTTTCAGATGTTAGGTTTTAGACCGCAATATTAGCACACGTTCTTAGAAGGCACATTATGAATGCGAGAGAGAGCAAGTTTCAACTCCCCTTTGCAATGCACTAAAAACAAAAAGAAATATGTAGTATGCTCATGGCATTAAGTGGTTTCAATGCAATATAACTTTATTCGATCTAAAAGCAGTAGACCATAAAAGTACATAGAAAATATTACACATGGCAGTAAGCACTCAAGAAATTAAAATAATTTTACAGTAAAAACCAGTTAAAAATAAGTGCGTAAGAATTGCAAAGTTTAGGAACTCACCGAGAAATGTGCCGGATATCCATACTTTGGATGAGCAAGGAGATACAAATGAAAAGTCAGGTTTCAATGTGCAGTATAATATTGTTGGCAAGAACTGCATTGGAAGCACGTAAAGGGGAGATAGAAAGAGGACAAAACCCTCAATATTGGGTCCGACATGCACTCCCAATATCCCCCATTGATAAGCAGTATCTTTGCCTAAACTATATGAAAACCACACTATTCATCGCAATTCTGGCAAACTAGCCCAGCATAGTGTCTCGCCCTTAGTGCTGGATTACACAGATGTTAGGTTTTAGACCGCAAAATTAGTACACGTTCTTAGAAGGCACATTGTAAATGCAAGAGAGAGCAAGTTCCAAATCCCCTAAGAACAAAAAAAACCTATGTAGTATGCTCATGGTATTAAGTGGTTTGTTTGAAAGAAAGATTGAGAAATGCAATCAGCTTGAATAATTAAGAGCGAAAATAATTTATCAAAATAAAGTTCGACTATATGGAGAAGTATGACAGAAAAGAAATGCCTTTTATTTTATTTTTTAAAGTAACATGGTAATAAAAGTGCGTTGGTAATGTCTACTTTGAATGGCACAGAATTAAAATACTATAAATTGTTGCTCCTCTTTAAGTAATGCTCAGCTACACCCATGTTAATTAAATTATGGTCTCTTACACTGCCTTAAACATAATACAGGTTATTCCTCTTTGAAAATGTGTGGGAGCAGATGGTGCAGACCGAATCATTGTTACTCATGACTGATGAGGCCAAAGGTGCTGTATCATTAATAATTACTTGCATTTTTAATAATGCTTGCTATTATCGATGCTGTCTTCCCGTAGCTCTCCAAATCACAAGTATTTTTTATTTCCCAACTCTGTTATGGTTGGCTTACTGCCATCAGAAGGATGAAAAGCGGAGGCAGCCCTAGTTTTATGCTACACAATAGGCTTTCAAACTACTGAGAAATCTTGACAGGGACTACATTAACCCCGTATGCTATCTAACAAGCTAGCTGTTGTAACAAAAAGCTGTCAGAAGCTTTTACAGCTGAAGCAGACTAGAAAACAATGCCTGCTGCCCATACCCAAACTTTGGCCAGGGCCTGCTAGAAGACGCACTCAAACTTTCAGATACCCCTGAGAAATGTGTGTCTGAGTAAAACAATATCTTTCCCTGCCACCGGACTCTGCAAAGAGGCCAGGAACTTAAGGATCTTTAAGTCCGACATCCTGCCCGCCAAAAAAAGTTATTAAAGATCACTATGTGAAGTTACAGTAACGTGCTCTGCTGCAGGATATTTCATCTTCCGGTGATCTCACAGTGGGGCCTTCCTTGGCCTTTAAATCCTTTTTTAAAAATTCACCTGTAGGAGTATGAGCAGGAACCAGGCACATGGGGCAGGAAGCAAGCCCAGACTCTCAGAACTTGTGGGTCACGATTGCTGGCTTGCATTTTGCAATTGCAAAATATATTAAAGTCCCTTAAAGTGGTTTTGTTCAAAGTGTGTGGCCCAGTTAAAACCGAACAAAAGCAATTCTCAAAACATGGGCTGGGCAGAAAGCAACTAAAATTTACCTCATCTAATGCGCGATGTGTGGATGTTGTGAGGGCTGGCATGGAGGGGCTCAGGAAGAGAGACTCTTGATCGAAGGCTCTTTAAATTTAAAGTGAAAGCGCTTGTTGTACACTTCTATGTAATGAAGGGACCACACTTCCCATGCGCTCAGGGAAGCAAAAGGGAGGAAGGGGTTAAGGGTGGGTGCATGGTAGGAGGGTGACTTGGTGAGGGAAACCAGAGATAAACCCCCCTAAAAAAAGCATATAGTCTTTAAGGCAGAAGGTGGCTTAACATCCAAAGCTGCTGACTTTAGAGCTGGGGAACAGGGTTCGAGCCTCGGGGTCTGCTGTAATTATTAGCATATCACTTAATCTCCTGCCCCGATCTATTCATTAAAAATAAATAAATAAACCGCGATCTCAGAGGGGCGGTTCAAGGGGTGGGGAGAGACAAATAAAAAAACAAAAACACACGGTAGACACGGGCACGCAGTGTAGCATCTGAAAAAATTTGTGCAGAGAATCATTTCGGAGCAATTCAAAGTAAACAAGCCGGCCACAAAGTAAACATAACACGGGAGGCGGAAGTGCACAAACAGATGCCCTTGTAATGCTGATGAGTATGAAACCAAGAAATACAAGTGTAAAGTCTTAGGAAGCAGCCGCTGCAATGGCGTCCCATGAGTGCTGTGAACATTAATTAAGTAAATAGTTATCTGAACTGCTAAGGAAAGCTCCCGTGTTAGGACACATGTAAAAGGGCCAGTCCTCATGGGAGGTAACAGAAGACAGGGAGGTACTAAGGAGGGACTAATAAGCCTATTAACAAATCAGAAACCAACATTTACAATGCACAATGTCTCAAACCAATGAAAAATGTGGGCGGAGCTTCAAGTCCATACCTGAATACAGCATGTCTCAAAGAGACCGCGCAATCGCTGCCTAGGCGAGACCTAAAAAGAGAAGGACATAAGTTTTCAGACCCAACCACTAGATGGTGGAATAATGCACAGCATGTGAATCTGAACATTCTTCAAGCTGCAAAACTACACCGACCAGTAAGAAACTTTAATTTTCCAATCAGATCCGCCCCTTAGGCCATCCTTTTGTGTTGCATCAAATACATATCAACAGTGCATCCTGAGAGCAGGGTGTGCATGCTTTATTCAGCATTCTCTTTGAAGAAGGAACACCTAGCATTACCTGACTAGTTGAATCTTTTTTTTTATTTTTAAACTGTGAAAATGCATCTAAACTGATTGCCAATTGGCTGATGTCAATACTAGCTGGGATCCCACTCTGCACTTTGAAGCCCTACTTCAACACAAACGTAACAGGACCTTGCTCCAATGATTCCTGAATCTTAACCTGAGTGACCTGAGCTTCCTCAAAGCTGGGACTACTAAGCCTGATGCTCTGCTGACCTGCCATGCTGCTGCTGACTTTGTGATGTGGAAGTCCCTGGCCAGCTAGAGTGCCAGGATGCCCGCTCTACTGCTTAACAGAGATTGGGGATGGCGTCTCAAAATCCATGTGTAAATGCAAGTGAGTAAGCGATGACTCTTCCTGTTGAGTACTCTTTCCCCTTTTTTGTCCTTGTTTTTATTGCCCACCTTTGTGGGGACCACCTTAACCTCTGCACCCTTTCTGAGCACTTGATAGCCTGCATTTGGCACAGCTTTGAAAACAGGCCCATAACCACCCTTACTGGCCTGAAAAAAGTGTACTAGAGACACATTTGGAGAGTCCCATGACCTTGTCTTGTTGAGCATAGGCAAAACATCCGGATGGCTTGCTCTCCAGCTAGACACAGAGCTTGTAGAAGGTTCAGATATTCTTGTGTGCCTGTGGGTCGACTCCCCAATGTCCCCATGTATCATAGCCTTGGCTATCTCCCTTCAGTAGTAAGACCTGTCTCTTATGTTTTTTTGAGATGGAGGTATTGACCCCATAGCACTAGTACTCTTGGGGTGGAATATATTCAACTTCATAGGTATTGGGAAATATAACCCAGGAGACGCATTTAGTTCTTGCGTAAATTTCTCTTAAGTGACCACAGATGCTCTTGATTTTAACATGTTGGTCTTGTACTTCTCTTCAATTAGATTTTGTTACATTGTGTTTTTCTTTTTTGCAGTATTATACATCGTGGACTGAAACAGAAGGCATTGCAGCGCTTTATATGAGCACCAATTATATTACGCAAAGTGTGTTTATTGAATTTTCAAAGCAGTAGTGATCAGCTAGTGATGTTGAACAGCATAGCAGGAATAATGCACTGGAGAATTGATGCTCATTGCTTGCAAATGTGTTCTACTACACGAGGTCTCAAATTTCACCAGGATGCAAGGAAGCCAACCTTCAGTGCTCATCTTTCTGGTCACTAGGGAGCACCTGCAACTTACATCAAATATTGCTTAGTTGTCTCTGTAACTTTACGGACCAGGGGAAACCCCTGATGGATTCCCACATATATTTTGTATGTATGCTTTAAAATATATCAAGCCAAATGAGATATCTGAACAGCTTCCACTCGCCTTAGCCGTGCTCCTCGCTTCTATTCCAACCCCACTTTTATCCCCTTTATTCCCCTTCATTTTACCACGTTTTTACAACTTTGATGTTCTCTTTTTTGTGTGTCTCCTTTGACGTGGGTTATAATGAATGGATTTACAGCTTTCTTATTTTCTTGTTTGTGTTGTGCTTGCAGCATTCTTGCATAATCCATATGACTCTCCTCTTCCAGATAAACATGTACCTGCTGTCTCGTATCTTGTTTGGTTTGTCCCGGCTGGCAGTGCAGAAGGGCTACATCATCGAGCCTAAGCACGACCCCTTTCCCATCTTTTCGGCTGCTGTATGGGGCATCGTCCTCTGGCTTTTTGAGCACCACCGACAGACGCTGCAGCCCTCACTGCAGTCCTCCATGACATACCTGTATGACGATAGCAACGTGTGGCACGATGTCTCGGATTTCCTTATTTACAACAAATGCAGTGCGGGGAAGTAATGGTTCTTCCTGTTTCATCGAAAGGACTTTGTATTTGACACATTCCAGCATTAAGGGAAGATGAAAGTGTGTCCTCTTAGTTATCAATATACAAAAATGCCATTTTAAATGTTTATCCCTTTTATTGCCTGTACTCAACCTTTTTGTTTTTCCCATTTTTTTATTTAGTCAATGTCTCCCTTGCTGTAGTTCGGTTTGCCTTTGTTTTATCTTTTGTTTGCTTTACATCTTTAACAATTTTCTCTTGCACACTTTTCTTCCTCGACTTTTTTTTCTCTGCCTCTTTTTCATGCTGTCCTGCCTCACTTATTTTCTTTTCTTGCACACTTGTTAGCTGAGCATTCAGAAACTTTGTGAGATATTCCTAGATGCAAGCTTTTTCTTTTGCCAGCATAATCTCAGGTTGAGCCTTGCACTACTGTCGCCACTTAATTAGTGGCTCTTCCAATCCAAGTAGCATCTCTGCTAAATGTGAAGAAACCAAAGCACATAGAGCAGAATTGCATGTTATTGGCAATTACTTAATGATAAATTATGACCTATTTAATGGTCACTCCTGGGCAAAGGACTAGATGATGGCACTAAGGTAAATTAAGTAGGAAATTTACTGTTTCGACAATAATTGTTGTTACCCCTTATCTAGATGAAGGGCAATATTACTATAGTTTAACATAAGAATGTGACAGACTGTTAAATACGCTAAATTGATATTTGACAGCGGATTAAATATATGGTGCAGGTTCCTGCTTTCTGCTGCCTGGAGTAGGTGTACACAAATGATTCTTGAACCTCCTTCGACCCATTCAGAAATTCACTTTAGTTACTGTCTTGGGATGGCCGCCACATAGGCAAATAGTCTCTTCTGAAAGTTCATTGCATGCAAATTTGTGTCGCACATATTCATTCTGGATATCCTGAAAACGTGACTGAGTATTACTGTTCTCTGAGTCAACAAGCCTGGTATTTACCCTGTAAATGGTTACAGATGTAGTAATAGCAGTCCTTATTGATATATGAATGATAGAAAGCACACCATCAGTTCAAATAGTTAATACTTTGCTAATGCTCAATGGCAAAGTTTTTTAGTGTACGACCCTGGTGCATGTTCTGTCCAAGACATGCTAAACATTTACCTAAAGCTGATGCCCACAGGGTGCATCAGTCCCAAGATGCACTACTTGTGCACATAGAGAAAAGCAGTCCAATTTAATCAGTTTAATCCATACTCATCCGAGTTTTAAACGTCAATATTTTATTAGAAACATGGTGATGCCATTTTTTACATTCACGTAAACCATGACAAATGTTGCTCCAACATGTGATGTTTTGGAGATTCATAACCACGATAATCACATCAACCCAGTGCGTTTCGGGACGAAATCCCTTGGTCAGGTGTAACTGATATGAACCATAAAAAGAGACCATACCATTCGTGTTGCTATTTTCATTACACATAGAGCACGATTACCGAGCACCAAGCAGTATATTTAGCACTGAGCATGAGTCCCTTGGGTTCTTTGTGGTTTAATGGGGTTCATTATCCAATGTATGCATGTTATGTTCTTGGTTGGTTATTTTACAGGGCCATATTTATAGATCAATCTGGTGAATGACTGTGGTTCAGAGTGACGCTGGGCACTGAAACAGTTGAAATCGGATTATTCTTGCTGATTGACAGCACGTTTATTGCTGATGCTTCTATGGTCTCTTTTTATGTTTCATATCAGTTACCCCTGACGAAGGAATTCATCCCAAAGTTAATTTGGTTGGTGTCATTATCGCTGTTATGAATCTCCGAAATATCACGTTGGAGCAACATTTGTCATGATTTACGTGAATGTAAAATATGGAATCAACGCGTTTCTAATAAAATATTGAAGTTTAAAACTTGAATGAGTTTGGATTAAACTGATTAAATTGGACCGATTTTGTCTATGTGCAGTAGTAGTTCACCTTGAGACGGATGCACCGCGTCGACACCAGCTTTAGGGAATAGTAGTCCTTGCTGCTTATGGGTCCTGTTAGTCGGAGTTTTTATATTGTTTGTATGTCACCAGTGCTTTAAATGGGCCGGTACTCACCGGTACTGAGTACCGGCACTTCTTAGATTTATAACTCTGAGTACCGGCACTTCTCTACTGATGTGGAGAGTACCTGTACTCATGAAAGGTAGGCTCATTGCCTGTGCTGGTGAGCAGGAGTGGGACGTGTCTCTGGCAGCCAAGGCGCCGCTTCTGCAGCGCCTGATCTGAGCCCCAGCTGAGCTATTCAGCAGGGCTCATTTGAATAATGTCGGATGCTCACAATCACGCTGTGCTTGACAGAGCAGGGTCCGTTCAGGCCCTGTGCTGTCAATCACATTCACACTATCCTGTGCATTCCTGCAAGCACAGGAATCATGTCAGTGCCCTGGCAGTGGCAATCAGGCCACGGCCAGTCCGGCCCTGATGGCAATTAAAAAAGCCATGGTAGGTGACGAGAAAAGATAGCTTTCATCTACCTTAGTCGTTTGTGTGTCTGCTATGTTTTTGTAAGAAAAAAAGTGAGAGAAAGCGAGAGAGAATCCAGACACTCTCAGTAGGTATTTTAAAGAAAGTGGGTGGCACTTTGTTTGTACATGTCTGCTCGGCGACAAAGATTCATAAATAACGTAAAAGGGAGGGTGGGTGAGTGAGTGGATAGATGAGTGAGCAAGGGTGGATGTATAGATGGATGGATGAATAGATGGATGGATTGAGTAAAAGCATGGATGGGTGAAAGAGGGTGGATGATTGGATAAAAGGGTGGATGATGGTTGGATAAGTGAAAGATTGGATGGATGAATGAAAGGTAGGGAGGATGGATGAAAGGGTGGATGATGGATGAGTGAAAGGAGGGATTGAGTGAAAGGGTGGATGGAATAAAGGAGTGAAAGGGTTGATGGATGAGCGAAAGGATTGATGGATGAGCGAAAGGATTGATGGATGAGGGAAAGGGTGGATAAAGAGATGGATGAGTGAAAGGATGAATGGATAGGTTTGGAGATGCATGGATAGGTTTGGATATGAAGGGTGGATAGACGGAATGGTGAAAAACTGAATGATTGATGAAAGACTGAATAGACGATAGAATGTAAATGTTAAATGGTGGACATCAGCAGGTAAATGGTAGGATGAAAGGATGAATGGATAGATCGATGAAAGATACAAGAGATATCTTCTGGGGAGGGTCATGATGAGTTGCTTCATTTGCTTGGTGCCATAAGAGCTTTGGTTCGACGTGGGGGTATTTGCAGTTTCTTCATACTCGCGTGCTCAAAAATATATAGTATTGTGCTTAACAGCAATTAACAGTATGACATTAAGAAGGTGCAACTATTGCAAAAAAGGAAATGTTAACATATTATTCCATTTCTCTTTCATTTTTTGTAATGAGTTAACCTGCTTTGTTTATATAAACACATTTCTCATGTGTTTTGGTATGTGCTGCAACTAATATAGAAGTTGTTAAGAATCATCATGTCTTGCCCTTAGCCCTGCCCGTAGCCCCGCCCCCTCACTACACCTCTAGCGCATTTTAATGAGTGCCTGCACTTATTTTTTCCCATTTAAAGCACTGTATGTCACCACAATAGAAAAGCGCCTGCCTCATACTCTACCTCTAGGAGAGTGTTACCCGACTACTTTTCATGCTGGGGCCTCCTCATCCACCACTAGAAATGACTCCAGCTCCTCAGTCTCCCCTCTACTCTTACTTGCCTTTATTGTTGTTTGCTTTAAGTACATGATCCAACATCTTTTTTGTGCCTTTACTATCTGTTGCTTCACAGCACGGCTTTCACTCTAGAAATATCAGTTCAGAAATCGAGTGGCCTCCCAAGACTCTGAATTTATGCGCTGCCCATTCATGGGCGCCATCAAAAAAGCTCACAGTTCATTCACCAAGATCACATGGTGGAAAGCTGCATGTCTTGTGACTTGATCACATTTTTAAATCTCCGGAATAATGGTGAAGCGTGTACCTCTGTGCTTATGGCACCCTAGCGTGAAGTTTTGGGAATCATCTATGGAAAGGACTCTAAAGCCTATGTTGGTGCTACTGGGCATAGTAGTATTTAGCATCTTACACAGGTCACTTCAGACATGACACTATACAGCATCACATTAGATTATAGATTGCTTTTGTTTTCTGCATCTTACTTTAATGTTATTGTGATAAACTAACCTAAAAGTATTGTTAGTTTGGAGATAGGTAAGTAATGAGTTCAGGTTTGCGATCGTTTTTTCATGAAAAGATGACAATGAATCAGTCAATACTGAGACAGAATAAGTGTAATCCAACGACAATAATGGGTACTGTATACATACATGTATGTACTATACTCAGAAACGGAACACGGTGGCAGAAGTCATGAATTGTAAGCAACACCTCAGAAGTCCTACATTTTGCAGTGGTTCGCTGTCGGTACATTAGACATCTCTGTCATGTACAGTGATTAATTCCAGGACCATATATTGGTATCACAGAGCACAGTTTATTGGCCTAGTGGAAGAAGGTATTATTTTTGTGAGATGTACATTTTGTTTTTATAATTTAAAGACCATCAAACGCATACAATAAGCGTTGAGATGGATGCACGTATTCATAGGTGCCAAGTTTTCAGATTGCGTTTGTGCGACATTTCCATTGCTTCAGTGTACTTATGAGTGACATTCAACCGCCAAATGTGTGACACTTAAGAGCGTCACTTTCTCACGAATAAAACCAAGCATTTAAGTCTATGGGAAGAGCGAAATATCAGAAATAAGGCCCTTTTGGCCAATAAGAAGCTATAAAAGATCCAAACTGCTGCAGAACTGGTTCATTGTAAAGTGACTGGCCTACTGCCCCTTTCTAAGACAATAGGCACAGGGAGGGCATCCAAGCAGTATTTCATGATGTCAAAAGACTTGACTTTTACAACTGCATAGGGCTTGAAACTGCCACACAGATGATCATTTGTTGCAATTAAAATAATTTACAATCATTAAATGCGAATTGTAATGCCCACGTTTTACAAGCTGCACACCAGGCTGCAGCAGACCAGGGCAGTGATTCTAGCTCTTGTTAGGCACGGCCTGCAGCTGATGATGAATCTTTATTTGCAGTGGGCCTTAATCAGCACCTTTGTGATCCTTCTATTCTTCTGCAGCCGGTCGTCCACTAGTGTGGCCAGGGATAGTCGGGACTCATTGCATTGTGCCAGTCTGTGGGGCGTACTGATGGCCGGCACTGAGGGCGCTTTCCCAGACTAGACAGAGCACTTGAGGGATGCCCCCTCATGGCGCACATGTGGCAGTGCTATTGTTGATGGTTTAATTGGGGTGACAAAATGTAATTCCCAGGAGGCTGTAGGGTAAACATTCTGCACTGTAATGTGCCACGCAAACACTGCCGCTTCCTCCGACCACCACACATGACATCACTAAGGGGTTAACTGCGCCACTTGTCTGATGCCGCCGGAACCAATTATTAATCGAAAAACAGGAGGACTCTGCCAGACCAACACGAAGCTGGACAGACTCGCTGCACTTCTGTTATGGAGCAAAAAAAATGCTTAATTCTGTCACTGTGAGTGACATAACCCCTCTCCGAGGATCTAGATGAGGCATCCCAGAGAGCCTGTGTCTGTTAGATTTGTTTGCACGCTACTGTGGAAACAATATGTTACCATTCAAAATACTGGTGTGGCCACCATTGCAACGAGTCCAGGCCAACAGCGCCCAAGTAAATTCATTGTCTAGGGAAGGCTGCAGAACAGTGCACCCGGGCTCCTTTTGTTGTTCATTCCTGTAGTGCCTCAAAACCGCACAGTCACAAGAGAACTGAAATGCCTTTCTCTTGCATTTTAGTGCGGTGATGCGAACACCAGCATTAAAATGTTATTCTAACCCCTAATGCGTAGTACTTGGTAGGGCTGCGTATTTCTCAATTTATTCTGGAATTACTTTTGTTAAAATATATATGTATGTCCTCTTATAACTTCTTCTGCCTCCGTCCTTCATAGTTGAGTTTAGAATTTGGCTATCAAGTACTGGGAAGTGAACTGAGCAGGTAAGTGACTGCTCAAAACCTAACAGCCTTTCAAGTATTCCCTTTTAGCTTACAAAGAGCACAGCAGTAGGGTACACCCTGTGTGCGACTGGCAGGACTTAGCTAAAGCCCATACCTTGTATTTCCGATGCTGCTGAACACTGTGAAGACCCCACCGTGTTCTGATTGTGGAATAAGTAGGGCTTGGCTTCAGATATTTTTTGAAGTTTTGAGGCATAACCATAACATCGCTGCAACTGGTTTTTATCTAGGAAATGTATAAGCTTTTTGTAATTACATAGCATGCATTGGTAAGGTATCTTAGTACAAAACCATAAAGTCCCTAAATTAGAGGTTTTCTTTAGTGTTTTTTTTAATGATGTACTTTGACTCCTGCCAGCAGTGTACAGGTGGCCTTGCGTGGCTTGATAAATCGAACGTAAGAGTTGCGTTGCTCTTGGGCCCCGTTAAATGGTGCAAAAGCGACGCAACCCTTTGATAAATATGCCCCTGAATTTCAGATAGCTTCCTAGGAAAGGTTTGTGCAAAGTCTTCACTGGGGTTACGAATATAAGCAATCCAAAAGAGCTTTTGCTGTGGTTTAACCAGTGGATGTGAGGTGCACTGCGATTTAGTGATGTATGTAATATATTTATAATCAATCAATTCAATTCAAAGAAACTTTATTTGGTCAATAGACCATTGAAGTGCATATGCATAATAACATTTCATTAATACAGTAAAACAAATCCTTAATAGCACAGGGTCGAACCCCCACAACCAAATTTATAAATACCGTAGTTTGGTGCTTGTGCCCCCATACATTATACAGCAATAAATACAAATTTAAATGTTAATAAAAACAAATATCTGGCATAATACAGATATTAAAAAAAGGACTTAAAAAACCTTGGAAATGGGGATAAATAAATGAAGCGAATCCAGTTAAAACATGGAAATATTGGCATCTTTAACCTATACATTGGGATTCAAAAACAACTTGCGTAGACGCCACATGGAAAATAAAAAACACGACACCGTAAATACAATAGGCAATTTGTAGTGAAGACTGACACACTGGTAGACGTAGACCAAGTAGGTTTATTCACAGGTAGGTTACAGGTAGGATAAACTTCATCAGGAGATGTATAAGTCCATATCATAAGGCCCAGGAGTAGGTCTCTGTCAGCAAACCCACCGGGAGCAGCCTGCTAGCTGCTCAGCCCCATCCATCCAACTGTCACTCCTCATCCAGTCACCCACACATTCCACTCATAGCCCACACACCAAACATTCCATTCAGAACACTCACACAGGCTGAGCAGCTAGGGACAGGGAAACATGGGAAAGGCAATACATAACATCAGGATACTACATACCTCTTCCCTAATGAACAGAAGAATGGTGTAACGTAAGCAAAGCATAAAAGATAAAAACAGCATTTAACTATAAACATGAAATTACAACAACGGTAAATAGTTCACAACCCAGGGATGAGAGAAAGACAACATCACAAGGGGAATAGAACTAATAAAGATGAATCTAAAGCCCAGACCCAGGGATGGCGGGAAACACGCATCACGAGAGGGAAAGGAACAGAAGACTATAGAGAAAGACGGATAAATAATAATACCCATCTCCCTCTACTAATGATAAAAAAATTGTAGACGTAAATATGTAATGTCTCCATGTATGGAGAAAAGTCAATGTGGACAGAAGGGACTAGTACCCAACGTCCTGCACCCACCCTAAACAGGGGACAACGTGTAGATAAATGTGGACAGAAGGACTTAAACCCAATATCCTGCCCCCAACTAAAATAAGGGACACCAACTGTAAAATCATTATGAATTGAGGACAAAAGGGACTACATCCTATGTCCTGCCCCACTAGTAACTAAGGGACAACCTGTGAAGAGAGCATGAGAGCTCTCCAATGTGAGAAGTCAGACAGGATGAAAACCCTGCAACAAAAACCTTTGCAGGGCAAGGGGACCACCCCTGCACATAAACTCGTGCGGCGCAAGGCGTCTTAAGCACGCAGAGACACCCCTGCAACATAAACTCGTGCGGCGCAAGGCGTCTTAAGCACGCAGGGACACCCCTGCAACATAAACTCGTGCGGCGCAAGGCGTCTTAAGCACGCAGGGACACCCCTGCAACATAAACTCGTGCGGCGCAAGGCGTCTTAAGCACGCAGGGACCCACCCCTGCAACAACAACTCATGCGGCGCAAGGTGTCTTAAGCACGCAGGGACCCACCCCTGCAACAACAACTCGTGCGGGGCAAGGCGTCTTAAGCACGCAGGGACTAACCCCTGCAACAAATCAAAGAGACCACCCTCACGTAAGGGTATAATGAAAACATAGCGTTTCAATTGGACATAAAAATCCCACAACTTACCCCGACCTATGGCCAACACTCATGTTAGGGAACACTCACCCCGTGTAAGGGTTCACCCCTGTGTAGGGGCACATGTAACATTTTTTTAAATGGCCATCCCTCATGTAAGGGAAAACTTAATATGTGAAATGAAGAAAAAATGCTTTGTACCACCACGAAGAAAAATGAGATACAGTAGATGTCGTTAAAACACCATCGGTCCGACAAACCTCTCAGCCATTGTTCAAATAGGTAATGTTCAGTCAATTGTCCATAACACTCGGGTCTACACGTGTCTTTGGTGGAGAACAACCAAATAACAGGAATGACACGCCGACGAATCATCATATAGGTAATGTTCAATCAATTGTGCATTGCGACTAGCAAATTCATAACGTGCGTGAATTGTAAAAGTACCTTATAATTAGTAGAAGTACTCTTCTGCCACTCAGTCCAAATGAAACGCCAAAAAAACAATGTCGGCAACATAGCAGACAGGCATAAGGACTCCCACGCCGCAATTTCAAGTTTCATCAAAATAAAAATGGAACGATGACATATTTCTCACGTTGTTCCTAGACGTCAAGGACTTGACTGAAACTTTATTGAGGAAGAGTAACTTGGTTGGCAAAGTGTGAAGAATGGAGGATCTGAACACAGTGTACCTCTAATACTCAAAATGGCGGCACGTACAGGAGTCGCACGTCGAGTGGCTCACAGCGCGCTCCTGCTGGAAAACGTCCATAGGCAGCATTGATTGTGTGGCAAAGATCAAGACGTCATGAGAGGCACTGGAACTACTCCGCGCGACACCATGGACAAAGTAAGGTGCGCAAGCCGTTTTTTTGAAATTTAACTGTTGCCCAAACGCCACAAACAATCGTAGACAAAAATATGTCTCACCAGATCGAAAACCCACAATTGATGAAAAACATACTTGGAAGCTTGTAGAGGCTTTCCAAAACTTGTGCCTTATAACATGTAATGTCACATCTCTCTTCACCTCGTTGAGCACAAGAGACACCACCACTTACTTTGCCCCAAACACCTCTTCAGTTTTTCTCACAGTCTGCCAGGCACTGCTAGAAGACACATCCAGGATCTTGTAAAAAAACGATCCACAAGTCCATGTGTTGGTGTTTGTTTGAAGACAATCATGTTTCTCTGCAAATTCCAATATGCAGAGAACTCAGTTTCAACACAGGCAAAAATCAAATAGCCAGTTGTAAAGTTAGTTAGAATTAATATGCCTTTGAAAGTCACACTCTGCGCAACGTTATTAAAATGAAAGAAGTGGCTTACTCTCTTTGAAGGTTCAGACTGCGCAACATCATTGTGGTGGATAGGATGGTTCAATGTATTTGTAGGTTCGCTCTGCGCAGCATTCATGAAGTACCTTGTAGTAGTAAGCTCTTGAAACCGGGTACAGCACGCTTGTGTGGGGGCTGCCCGATGTAATGGGCACCGGTGGGGCTGCACAGCGTGCCGTAGTTGTACCTGTATCATTTGTTTCTTTAGTTTCATAAAGTCTTTACGATGAAATTCTTGTGTGTCCTCTTGTGCCTGTCTTTTGTAGCATTTCCTCCCTGTTTTAGTTTCATCCAGAAACGTTGTAGAAGCCATGTTGCTGTGTTTCACGTCCACTTGTACCACTGTAGAGCGTGGGCACGTCCTCAACTCGTCGCCAAAGTAAATGTAATGAAGACTGACACACTGGTAGACGTAGACCAAGTAGGTTTATTCACAGGTAGGTTACAGGTAGGATAAACTTCATCAGGAGATGTATAAGTCCATATCATAAGGCCCAGGAGTAGGTCTCTGTCAGCAAACCCACCGGGAGCAGCCTGCTAGCTGCTCAGCCCCATCCATCCAACTGTCACTCCTCATCCAGTCACCCACACATTCCACTCATAGCCCACACACCAAACATTCCATTCAGAACACTCACACAGGCTGAGCAGCTAGGGACAGGGAAACATGGGAAAGGCAATACATAACATCAGGATACTACACAATTGTGTGTTGTATTTCAGCAGTCTGAATGCCTCTGTGCAGTGCTGTGTGCCTAAGTTTCTACATAGCTGTAGCAACCAGCGATGCCTAGCCTTCCTGTAACCAGGACATAAAAAGAGTACATGGTATTCCGTCTCCTCTGCAATACTGCATGCCGGGCAACCTAAAGAAATTGTGCCAGCCCATTTGTTAGTGAAGGCACGCAACGGGAGAACCCCATGCCTGAATTACAAGTATAACTTCCTAGCTCTGGCAGGTTGAATATCATCCGAGACAGGCTCTAAGCTGTACTGGTCTTTAATTCTCCGGAACACCGCAGTTAATGAGCCTGTTGCTGAACTCCCCTATAGCTGTGCAAATTTACTATCCCTATAGCTCCAGGCCAGTTCCTTCCTAGAAATCGTGGGACAGACTGCCTCTGCGTTATACCAAAGACTTGCTCCACCCATGGCCAAAAGTGTGTTCCTGACATGTGCTATCCAAAGTAATTTTCCCGCACCGTGTAGGCTCAGTACCTCCCTGAGCCTATTCTCCTGTCTGGACCCCATGGTCCATTAAAGATCACATGACCACAAATATTTTACCACAGCCTAATTTTGTAGTCAGTTGTACACTTTGCCAGTCTACATATAATCTTGCATCAGACCTCTCATGAGCCTTTGTGAGGTGTGCACTGAGCCTATTTAAATGAGGGATCACAGGACAACACTCCTATCCCTCCAAAAAAGATTTTATTTTACACCGTTCCTCATCTCATTTGGAGTGTGAAGCAAAATGGCAGATCTGATGCTGGAAACTTCATCTGCATCCCCATTGTAGCCATGTATGCGGGGAAGGAACCTGCTGAAGCTGATTGAGAATTGGCTGCCCAATTTAGGTTAACCTGTCTGCCACCATTTTGGTGCTTCACCTTCGTGACAGACCATCATAAAAGCCTGTGGTGGCCTGTCATGGATGTGAAGCTAAGTTTATGGCATGCTGTTTGAAAATTCCAAACATGGCATGGAACGCTACAGTGTTGGCCCCAGAAATGTACTCTAACTTTGGGAGTAAATTTCCAGAATTTGCATTTAGTGTGGGGACTGTCTGAGCAGGTGGCATCAGACACGTGAGTCATGAGGGGCAGGACATGGAGGGAGTGTCTGGATGCTACAGACACCGGGGGAGGGGTGTGGTAGCAAGGAGATAAAGAATCAGACTCGAGAAGTGTGAAAAAGGTGACAAAAGAGAAGGAATCTGAAAAGCAGCCAAAGGGGCAGCATAGGGTTGGTTACAAAAGCTGAAGCAAAGTTTCTTTTACCTACGTCCCTGCAAGCATGTGACGGGAAAGGTACCAGCCAACGTGGTGCATAGCTCCAGAGTTGGCACCCTCCCCTCGGCCTGAACTGTCGAGGCAGTACTTTCACTAGACCACCATAAGAGACAAACCTCCGTGGCGTCAGCCATGTGCAGTCAGGGTTGGGTGCAGGGTGCCAACTCCTGCTTAGCTTGCCCTTTGGCTGCCTGCATGACTTTTCTCCCTTATTTTTCTTATTTTATGGGGAAACTATTTTCCATGTTTTCTCCTTTATTTTTTATATTTAGTGGAAATTTGCGTTTTTAATTAAAAATGCGACGTTCTGCAAAAAAAGATGTATTTTTGCTGCTCACAAAATGGCTGCCACGAAATTGCGGTTTTCGTTAAAGTCACAGTTTAATTGTAGTCAGCCAGTTTTTTGATAATTTTTTTCCTACGCCTCTGGGCGCCAACACTCCCCAGCGGTGGGGCGCATCTTATGTTGGGCCCCCCCCCCCCATCCGTGCTATGGATTTTATTTTTTTGTTCATAATGTTTTTCAATTGTGAATTTCAAAATGGGTGAAAAAAATCCTCTTGATTATCCAATCACATCTGAGAAAAAAGTATCTGGCGTAAATCCATCTAGTATTTTTGGCTGTAGGTTTGAGCAACATTTCCTTTAGGAGTTAAAATAGGAAAACACTGTTTTTTTCACTGCCCCTTGTAAAGCTTTTCCTCTGCACAGACAGACACACACACACTTTCATTTTTATAACATCTTTATTGGAATTTTATGGAATACATCACAGTGACATGATCTCCGCACTTTACAGGATCAGGTTCAACAAGGTCCTAACATTGCAACAACTGGTGAAGAGGCGATATTGGGGCTACACATATGTACAATGGGGTTAAAGTTACATTCCCCCATAAATCAAGTAATCATTCCATAATATCCACCCTGCCCTTCCCTACTGGAGTGGCCCGTTCACTTACCTGGATCATTTTGCATGTCGACCCAAATACCCCTCCTGCTCAGTCGTCATGCCCTCACTGTCAACTTCACCGTCCACTACTGCTCCCAGGTCCTACCACTGGGTATCTGCAGTCCGAACAGGTCTCTCTCTGAACTTGCAGTGCTCGTCAAAAGCTTTCAGATGGACATTTGTAGTGGCCATTATAAATGACCACAGAACAACAACTTAAACGTAACCGAACTGTCTCGGGAGTGTTGCCACTAATCAATATAGGGGTCTGGCTCAAAGGCAGATGTCTCCGTCTCCCTTGACAGTCCCCCCAAAAATAAGGGGAAGTCCCTCGGAGGGGTGTGCCCAGGGACACATGGTTTACTATCAATGCCCGTGGGAGAGAGCCCCAAGATCATAGAAGGGTTGGTTTTTATCCCCCCAGGTACAAGGACAGGCCCTCTGGTAAGTAGCTCCAAGCCTCCTCTTTTTCGTATCCTCTGTAACCGTCGTGTGTTGTAGAGGATCCTCTCCCTCTATGCCCCCCTTAGTTCGCATGCCCTTCGGTGTCTTCAGCTGGGCTTTCCCGATTCCCAAGCACCTCTGACCACAATCCCGATATGGGGCGCATACGTATGTCCCTAGCAACTTACCGAATGAGGGCACTCTTCTCAGCTCTAGCCCAGATCGTGACATCTCTTACCCACACCTCTATCTTAGGCCCCATTTCCATGCTAGCGCTATACGTCATTTGGCTAGGGTCAGTGCTAAATCTAGGAGCTTGGTGCCTACCTTCTTCGCCTTAGGTCTAGGGAATAGTCCCAGAAGACCTGTCTCCAATATGCAGACAAGTGTGCGACCCAATGCAGTGTTCAGTGCATGTACTGCTCCCTCCCAGAATGGCCTCAATCTGGGACAGCTCCAAGTCATATGCCAAAAAGTCTGCATTTGGAAGTGTGCATCTGGGACACAGGCGCTACGCCCACCATAAATTACCTGAATCCTGTGCGGTGTTAAATAGGTCATATGTACATAATTAAATTGGGTAAATTTCAGCCTCGTATTTCTTGATATCCATTTGGGATATGCTAGTACCCTAGCCCACTCTCTGTCCTATAGGTCTCGTCCCAGCAAAGCCCCCCCTCCGTGCCATTTCCGATAGTGCTCTGTAAAACTTTCACCAGGTGGCGTGCAGTGCCCAAGATCAACAGGAGCTGAAGTATTGCATGTGATTCGGGTTCCTGTCTGCCACTGGACCACAAATCCCCGAATGATCGTATCAATGCTTCATAAGTCAGGAACTGACCCGGGGGTAGGTCATATTGTGTTAAGTCCTCCAGTGGGATCAATGTTCCCAACTGGAAACAGTCGCCCACTGTAATTAATTCCGTGTCTGTCTATGCCGCAATCTGTGTGACTGTATAAAAGGTAAGCTGGTCTCCATGGGGGAGTCCCACCAATGGCAATGCCTGGAGCATACAGTGGAGTCCCCGAAGTTCTTTGTAAGCATCTTCTCCAACACTTTAGTGCTACAGACAGCAGCACTCCTGGCCATGGAATCTCAACTTTCTGGGACAAGAGCTTCGCCAGCAAAGCACCTTGATGGGCAGACCGTTCCACATGACCCAGTTCCTCCTGATTGAGCTGTAGAGTAGAGCTCGAAATCAGGGACCCCCAGGCCACCTTTATCAGGGGGATGCCTGAGGATCTCCAATGACACTCTGTGGTGGCAGCCATCCCACACAAGTTCCCTAAGCAGGGCATTTGAGTGTCTAAACAAGGAGCCAGGAATTTTGACTAGGAGATTAGTAAAGAAATGTAACAATTGTGGCAACATGACCATCTTAGACAGAGGTACCGGGGCCATGACAGGTAATTTCAAGGAACGCCAAAAAGTTACACAGGATTTAAGCAACCGAAGAGCACCCCCCTCCAATACCTAAATGTCCTGTTGAGCCGTCATCCAGGTAAAGCAGCAGGTCATCTGCATACAATGATATATGTCCCCTACCCTCCACTTTCACTCCAGAGCCCGCACCCTCCTGACGTAAAAGTTAAGCTAGTGGCTGTATGGCAAGAGCAAATAAATGTGGCGACATCGGACATCTCAGTCTAGTGCCTCTACAAACATTATACTGTGCTGAGATGTTGTGGCCCGTTCGCACACACACAATCAGGATTTATAAAGTGCAGCTAATCACCCGATCGGTTATCCAGGCCCTTGCAGGCCCCGGAGGCTTATTCGAATAGCCAGTTCTTGAGGGCCATTCAAAATTCCGGAAGGGAGGTGATGGTCCAGAGGTGCGTCGGGAGGCTTTTCAAGGTCTTTGCTGCAATGTGGGAGAAAGAGCAGCGTCCACTTGTGCTTCGGTAGATGCGGGGAGTATGTTCAAGTGAAAGGGAGGCGGAGCGTAGTAGTCTTGATGTGGGTGGAAGTTCAGGCGGTGGTTAATGTAGGCGGATCCTTGGTTGTGTAGAGCCTTGTGTGCGTGGGTCAGCAGCTTGAATTGGTATCTCTTCTTTAATGGGAGCCAGCGGAGTTTCCTGAGGTGGGGTGTGATGTGTGTTTCTCGGAGAAGGCCGAGGATGAGTCTGGCTGCGGCATTCTGTATGGTCTGAAGTCTCTGTGGAAGGTGTGCGGCGATTCCTACGTAGAGGGCATTGCCATAGTCCAGTTGGCTGGTAATGAGGGCTTGTGCTACAGTGCGTCTTGTGTGTAGGGGTAGCCACTTGAAGATCTTACGTAGCGTGTGCAGAGTGAGGAAGTAGGCAGAGGAGACAGCGTTAATCTGTGATTTCATGGTGAGATTGTTGTCAATGATGATTCTGAGATTTCTGGCGTGGTTGAAGGGAGTGGGTGCGGGTCTTAGGTCTGATGGCCACAAGGAGTCGTTCCATGTGTTGCTGCTGTTGCCAAAGACCAGTATTTCCGTCTTGTCTGTGTTCAGCTGCAGGTAGTTGTTTTTCATCCAGTCTGCAACATTTGTCATGCATCTGTGGAATTTGGTTCTGGTTGTGGTGGGGTCGTTGGTGAGTGAAAGGATGAGTTGGGTGTCGTCTGCGTAGGAAATTATGTTGAGACAGTGGGATCTGACGATGTTGGCCAGCTGAGTCATAATGCATTGAGGAGCGTGGGGCTGAGGGATGAGCCCTGGGGGAGCGTGGGGCTGAGGGATGAGCCCTGGGGGACACCGCAGGTGATCTCCTTGGGTTCAGAGGTGAAAGATGGGAGGTGAATCCTCTGGGTTCTTCCGGTGAGGAAGGAGGCGATTCATCTGAGCGCATCCCCTTGGATGCCGATGTGGTGGAGTCTTTCGATCAGTGTGTGGTGGGATACATTGTCGAAGGCTGGCGAGAGGTCAAGGAGGATCAAAGCTGCTGTTTCTCCTCGGTCAAGGAGGTTTCGGATGTCGTCGGTGGCTCTATTAGGGCAGTTTTGGTGCTGTGATCGCTGCAGAAGCCAGATTGGGAGGCGTCGAGCAGCTGGTTCTGCTCCAGGTGTGTCATGAGTTGATTATTGATGATCTTTTCCAGTACCTTAGCTGGGAATCAGAGCAGGGAGATTGGCCGGTAGTTTTTGAGTTCGCTGGGGTCGGCAGAGAGTTTTTTGAGTAGTGGTCTGACTTTGGCTTGTTTCCAGGCGTAGGGAAATGTTGCGGTGGTGATAGAGGTGTTGAGTAGGGTGATGAGTTCTTGGCCAGTCCTTTGGTTTCTGAGGTTGAAGATGTGCGGGCATGGGTCTGTGGGAGCGCCCGAGTCGATGGATTTCATGGTGGAGGTGGAGTCCTAGGTGGAGAGGATGTTCCAGGTGGTCAGTGTGTGGTTCGTGTCGGTTACAGTGGTGAGGTATCTGTCGAGGAAGTCCGTAGGTGTGGGTTGGGGTTCGAAGTTTCTGTATATGGTTGCGGTCTTGTCATGGAGTAAGTGGGCATGGTTGTTGCACAGCTCCTGTGAGGGTGTGGTGTTTTCGCTGGCAGCTGGGTTGGAGAATTCCTTAAC
The DNA here is from genome assembly GCA_963921515.1 of Calotriton arnoldi. Lineage (NCBI taxonomy): Eukaryota > Metazoa > Chordata > Amphibia > Caudata > Salamandridae > Calotriton > Calotriton arnoldi. Next base: position 24,331 of record CAWUFW010025494.1, read on the forward strand.
GATGTTGAAAAGTTCCTTGGTCTTGTTGGCGCTGGTTTCGATGTATGCAGCAATGGCTGTCGTCTTTGTTGCCCTCAGCAGGCAGTGATGGAGGATGAGGGAGGTCTTGAAGGCTGCCCTATCGGAGGTGTCCTTGCTGGTGCGCCATCTCCTCTCCATCGGTTTGCTGTCTCTTTTCACGGTCTTAAGTTCTTGGGTGTACCAGCTGGCCTTTTTAGAGGATTTTCTCTGGATGTTGTTCTTGATGAGGACGATGCTGTCTGCGCAATTGGTGATCCAGGCATTGAAATTTTTCCCTCCTTGTTCGAGGTTGGTGGCGGTAGCAGGGTTGGAGGTGTTGAGGGTGTTCGCCCAGCTGGTCTCTGAGATTTTATTGCACCTCCGGTGTAGGGTGTTGGTAATCTTGGGGGTGGCGGTTCAGGGGCTGGAGATGCTGAAGTGGACGATGGACTGATCGGTCCGTGTGAGTTCTGTGACATGACTGTATTTGACGCAGTTGCTGGAGGTGAAAAGTGGGTCCAGTGTGTGTCCTGCAGTGTGTAGAGTCATGAACGATCTGAGTCAATCTGAGGCTGCTCATACTGTCGAGGAGGTGTGCAGTGTTATTGTCAGTGGGGCAGTCGATGTGGAAATTTATGTCAGTGAGGAAGATGTAGCCCTTGAAGTCTAAGGCTATGGGTGAAGTGAAGTCTGCGATGGTGTTGCAGAAGCTGGAGCGCAGGCCTGGGTGTCGGTATGCAAGGGTGCCTCTGATGGTTGTCTTGTCGTCCGTGTGGAGCTTGAAGTTGAGATGTTCCATGGGGGTGGTGGTACACTGTATGGTCTCTTTGTGGATGAGGGCTGTTCCTCCTCCCAGATTGTTGGTGCGGTCCTGAATAGTGATGTTATATCCGTCGGGGGTTGCTGTGGTAATGTCTGGGGCAGATGTGGGGGTTGAGCCAGGTCTCAGTGAGGAAGATTGTCGGGTGCGAGGGTGGTGATAAGGTCCCATAACACACTTTAATTATAGTCTTTAATTACACACTTTAATTATAGCCTTCTTGTAAATCCTTACATCTATTTTGCTACCTTGGAATTTTGGGGCCACTTATCCTCTTCCACCCCTCCTCTAGGCTGTGCCATATAATGCTATCAGTTTTCTTTTCTTTAAGATTTTCTAAACCATTTCATTTTTTTCTTTTCATTCTGGCACAAAACTGTTTTCAACGTGTGCGAGAAGACTGAGTCTCCAGGAGGGCGTTTTTATACCAAATACACTGGCTCTTCCCATTGCATAATGAGTTAGTTAAAGAGTTTATGATTCTGGAAGTTAGGAAATCTACTTCCTGTTGTACTTAAGAATTTGATGTGTATTTTCTTGCAAACACATTTTGAAAATGTTTTCTTTTGCAGTAATTTTCCCTGTTAGAATCCACTGACACTGCTTTTGCTCAGCACTGCTGTAGCATACGATGAAATGGCAGGCCATACGGTTAAATAACATGTTGCTCTGGTAGAAAAGAGTATTGAAACATCACTCCTAAACATTGTAATTACAGAGTGTCTGAATCTCTCAGTGAGAGGATGACATGGGGGCAGAGGATGACTTGTTGAATTGCCAAATGGTGGGTATGTCGTGTTGCATGTTTATGTTAAAACTGGTGTAAAAATGTAACAGACCCAGAAGAGTTTGTCTGTGTTCTAAACAATCTTATAGGAGGGATAAGACTTGTTTCTTTTTCCGTATTCTATCCTATTTCTACACTCACAAAATATAATACAGCGAGCTACAGCAACGCAGCTAAGTGTAGTTCACAGATGAAGCCTTGTTTAAAACTAGTTGATGAAGTTAATTCGTGGTACCTCATGGGACATTCTACACGGAACCTTCTCGCACTGCAGTTATCTAGAGCCAGCTGTCTTGGTGATGATGTGAATAGTTAATATTGCCTTTGAGATAATTCCTCATTGAAAACAAACACCTATTTGTTTTGGGATTTTTGTGAAGACCTACCCGTGAAGTTCACCACCATTACCAGTAAATGTGAGTTTTAGAAGTCGTAGGCAAGCTTTTCCATATATTCCCTTTGCAGATTGTTTGGTGGTATATTAAGCCATTCAGGTATTTTTTGTGAGAACTGAGGCGTCTGGTACTATGAATATAAACCCCGTCTTTGCCAGACTGATGATAGTAGGACCCTTTCGGAACTGATTGATGTATTAATATTTTTTGATTTATTACTATGGGCAAAATAATGGGACAACTGCAAGCGTATTTTGCACATGCTGTACACTTTGAGTGATCACTACAATGTAAATTAAAATAAAATTCGTACTGACTTACATTTTTTCAGTTTTATTGTTGATGAATTTTATTGATTTTTTAATTGTGACTAGGTTTATGAATTTTGAAATTCAGAATAAACTATTACTTGATATTGCTATCTAGTTTGAGGGGAATTATTGGATCATATTGCTTTTAGGATAACACCCAACCCACTACAATGAGAATAGTTCTATGATCTCAAATGTTTGATCTGGTGTTAACAGTTGGCACACATTTTGTATTGTGTTTGTATTTGCATATAACCCCGTAAGATCATATAAAATTCAGTCAATTTCTATGAAGCCATTAATATGCAGTCATTTCATGTAGATCCTTATTGAAGTTTAAGGTCCTCCATCTATTTAATGGACTTTTTTTTTAATACTGTAAGATCATCTGCTCCAAAGAACTAAAAGTTGTATCTTCAACTTTAACCTCCTTCCCTTTGCCCCAATTTTTTTTTTTCCGTGTAAAATATTTGTATTTGTCTTTTCAGCAGCTCACAACTTTCCACCATCCATTGCGCATTAACATTATGCAGTTGACCTTGTTGGTTAGAAAGAGTTGCACGCAGAGCAAATACAGGAGCAACATCGTCAATCACTCGGACCCCCTTGTTGTGCTCCCCCCTCAGGGGTATCGAGTCAAATTCACATTCCCCCAATCTGGGTGATCTACATGGACATCTCTCAATTCCAAGGATAATTCGGACAGTCGGGCCTCCCACTCCATCCCGTAAAACTCCATCCAGGCCCCCCATATCTTCCAGAATTTCCCTGGGCAATCCCCTTGCTGCATACACTGCCCGTTCTGCCACCATGCAGTGGGTCATACCAATCGTCCACTGTTCCTTGGTTGGAGGTTGGGGAGATTCCCCATTTCCTGGCTATGTCTCACTTCGCCAGGATAAATCCCAATGAGCAGTAGATTAATTGCTTCCTGGCCAGATCCATGTCACATGGTATGCCCATTATGGCAAACTGTGGGTTGTCTGGGACCCTGACCTCCAGGATCGTGGTAAGTTCTGCAATTAACCTTTCACCAATATGTTTTTACTTTGGGGCATTCCCATATCGTGTGGCAGAAGGAACTCTTCCCCTCTCCGTATCTAAGGCAATTAGGAGACTTGGACCTCCCCATCCGGAACAGCCTACTTTTTTTGTAGTAAGCTATGTGTAGGATTTTTAGTTGAATGAGCCTCGGGCTGGTTTTGATTGTTACCTCCCATGGGTGCATCAGTGCTGCCTCCCAGTTTATATCTTCCATGTGGCCCAAATCTGCCTCCCACGGGCTCGGAGTGGGCTCAGGTTATCTGGTATGCTGTTTGAGTGTGTGGTGTATATGAGAGACAGCCTGACAGGTCATCTCCACCGTTAGTACTCAGGACAAACACATAATCAATTCGGGAAAAGGTCTTATAGCCTCACAGAAAAAGGAGTACTTCCTAGCTGTGGGGTGTTTAGTTCTCCACACATCCAGAAGGCCCAATGAGTATGTAAATTGTGCCGGTGGGGACTGTGTGCAGGTAGGAATCACTCCTGGGAAGGATCTGTCCAGCATCCTGTCTATTATGTTTTTGAAGTCTCCACATATGATATAAACATCAGCAGTGGAGTCTAGAAGCTTGGGACTCAGTGTGTCTAATATGGATTGTTGAAGTTTGGGTGGGGCATACATACTAATGAGCGCATCGACTTCCGTCCCCTTGATTCGAGCACCCCTACAAAGCTGCTGATTAGGTCCAACCACGTTTTCTTGATCTGAAGGGGGGGTCTCTTCTTGCAGGTATTGCAACACCTCATGCCCGCTGTGCATAACTAGCATGTGCCAGGGGCACGTTTTGACCCCTGTTGAGGCAAGCGCAGTGGTTTCCTGCCTGGTGTTTCCTGCAAGTCTGGGGCTTGTCATCTAATGTATTGTATAACGACTCGCTTAAGCTTACTGACCAGGCCATTGAAATTCCATGACCGGATGCTCAACTGGTCTGCATCAACTAGGGTGTCATGTATGCAGTATTTCGCTGTGGTAGTTGTCCCCCTTTTTCGCATTATTCGATGTTCACCCTTCCCCAATGCATCGGGCAATGGCAAATCAATCCTATTGTAGGGAAACATCCTGAACATCGACTCCGGAACAACGAGTTCCGGAGCCACGCAAGCCGAGCAACGACTTGCCAGAACAACGACACCGCCTTAACCACGCATGTGCGTGGTTAAGGCTGATTCGGTCTAGTGTTTTTGTAGGTCGAGTGTGCTCCTTTGTAGGACTAGCATGTCCTCCCTGCTGCCAGGCTGACATGCAACCAATCAGACGTTCGCCTTCGGCTCCATGGGTCAGCGCGCCAATTATCACCTTTTACACAAGCACAGTTTAAAGAGGTGGCAGCAGCTAAACCCCAGGCAGGAGGGAGCCTTCTCAAGCAGCAACTCTCATGATTACAGTACGTGCACTATATATATATATATATATTCACTGAAAAAACCATAGGTTTTAGGGACAGTTATAGTTAGTTGGACATTTCACTCGTACAAAACCCGTGAAATTCCCCCGTTATAGTTAGTTCAGCTAACTATAACTCGCGCCCCCGCAATGCACTGCTGATGACGTCACATATTACATCACTCATGACATGGTCAGTGACATCACTGATGACATCACTGACATCTCAAATGACATCACTGATGACATCATGCAGTGACTGTGTTTCTGTAAAGTTTAAATATTTTTAATATATATAGGAAAAGACGTATTGAAGAATGAGTGGGTGTATAAGTGTCTGTATGGATGATTTAGTAGGTGCGTGACTGACTCTATAAGTGAGTGATTTAACGTATCTTACTGATAGACTGTATGGGTGGGTAAGTGTGTGTTAGTGAGTGAATGTATGTCCCAGTGGTACATGTGTGACTAACTACATATATGTAGGAAGGTGGAATCTGACTATATGGTTGCCCCCACTTTTTTTATGGTGTTTTGCTGGTTTATGACTTAGTTGGACTGGGATCCTGCTATTCAGGGCCCCAGTCTATCTGCTTTCTCTGTAAAAGGTTTCCATGTGCCTTAGGCACATCTCTGATTGGAATCTGGAGTGCCCTTATAAGTCCCTAGTATATGGTATACTATGTACCAAGGGCATAGGTACCTCAGAGGCCTACCAGGGGCTGCAGCATGTATTATGCCACCCCTGGAAGGCCATCCAAACTGACACCACAGGTCTGCTACTGCAGCCTGGGTAGGGTGGTGCATGCACCCCTTACTGTGATATAGGTTACCTATATCACTAAATACATACACACATATAAACCTATAAGTCACTCCTAAGGCAGGCCTTATCAATCCTAAAGGCAGAGTGCATGGTTCCTATGTGAGAGGGTGCCCCTGCATGAGCAGGGCCCCTCTGCAGCGTTCGGAGACCATCTCTGATGCTGTTTGTAGTGCAGCCTGACCATATACTCTTAAGCGCATTATATCCTCGCGGTAAAATGCTAACTTTGGAATGGCTGCACCTAAACATGTCGTGTTTGGTGTCAAACATCTTGGAATACTACCCCCCGCCAATCCTGGCGGCGGGGGTAGCATTCCACCCTTCTAGAGGGAAAGACATGTTAACTCTGGCTTACCCGGTAACTTCTTTCTGAAGCCCTGGCATCACAAAATGGATGCTGCTGCCACAGACACAAGTCTGGCCTCCTGCTGCTGGACGAAACTCCGGCAGGGGAGGCCTGGACAATAGGTTTCCTGTTGCAGGGAGGTGTGACCACCTCCCCAGACAGGATAATGTGTATTGGGGCTGGGTGGGTAAACTCTTAGAGTGCTTTGAAGTCCTGCACTGGGGGAGCAAAAGGCTCCTCTGTGCATATGCCAGTTCAAACCAGCTCAGGGGCTACCTGCCCCTGCTCTGGCACGAAACTGGACAAAGGGAAGTGGGTGTAGCCACCCCTCCCTTGACCCTCCCATAGGTGGGGTCATAGAGCTAGTCCATCCCCTCTTTTTAGTATAAGAGGGGAACCTTGCCATTGCAAAGCAGATAACCCCTGGACGACACTCTACAGAAGAATCCTGGCCCTTCGACGTTCCACTACCTTTGGAAGACAGAAGAATCTCCCTTGGAGTCAAGGAGTGACTCCCCTGCTTGGCAGGCACCAAAAACGACAACGACGGTCGCAAACTATGCCGCTCCCGCCGGAGTCCGAAGTCCCTGCAGCCCAGGAAGTGGATTCCTGACCTCTCCCAGGCCATCGTGAGTCCCCAGCGAAGCTGAGGCAAGTGGACCCCACGAGTAACGAGGAACCGCGACCCCTGGGTACCGTGCACTATTGTCGAGTGCAACCCCTTCACAACGTTCTACGAACTTGTGCTTTGGACCACGTGTGGTCCCGACCTCCAGCAGGAATCCCTCCGAAGATCAGAGGCCTACACTGTCCCGAGTGACCGTGGGCTCCTGTTGAGTGATTCCGCCCGAGGTGTCTTCGCGATCCCTTGCCCGCTGGCTTGTGGGTCCCCAGAAGACTTCTTAAAGAACCCAAAGGGCTCTCCTGGTTGCTCCAGGCCTGCCCTGACTTACCCTCGCTGGGTGAGTTCCTCAGACCTTGCTGGTCTGCGCCATCGACTTTTCTTCATCTCCCCGAGACTTGCGGCTGCCAAGGCTTGTTGGCTCCGATCGAGTTGCCGACACCGCAGTCAGCTGCAGACGTCGAGGGACACACCGAATCCAGCTCCTGGTCGTCGTCGACGCCTCCTGGACCACGTGGCTGAAGAGTCAAGGCACCCGCAACCGACCTGAAGCGACCGACGACGGTGGGCATCCATCTTCCTTGCCCCGGGTCACTGCCAAGTGACTTTGAACACTGTCCCCTCTGCTTTCAGGTCATCCTTCTCCAGAATCCAGGCTTGGATTCCACCGGACACTTCTTCAGCTCCCGCAAGCAGCAAGTCTTCTTTGTTCGCCATTGAAAACGACGCCGCGACCCGACACCAAAGGACACCTGTGCACCCGGCTTCCCTGGGTGAGGTAACTCCAGCACTACGGTGCTCCTGTGGGTGTGGGCCCTAGAACTACTTACCCTGTAAGTGACTTGCTTGTAGGTTCTCCCGAAGTATCCTAAAACTCTTTATTTCCAACCGCGACTTGCCCCATTGAAGTTAACGGCGATTCGCGCCTGTGTATCCACACTGCACGCGTCCCCCTTGGGTCCTTTACTTACCTGCCTTGGGTGGTTTCGTGAGGCCCCAGCACTTCTGAAGGCCCTAGGCCTTGTCTCCTTGCAAGTCGTTGTTTCTAAGTCTCTTACTTAGTATATGGTCTGGTACGCCCCTAGGGCCCCAGCCATATTTTGTGCTTAACTTATTGTGAAACGTTGATTTGTGCATATGTTTGTCTTCTAATCTCATAAAGAGATTAGTAGAGAGTTATTTAGAAATAAATACATATATATTTGATATATATACCTGTGTGGTGTCTTTTCATTTGGTGATTCAAGAGATTATATGGTAAAACAAGCTGCTTTACATTCCTCCGAGACTTAGCCTGAAGGCTGCTCTCCACAGCTACCACTAGGATAGCTTTCTTTAAAGGTTGTCTTAAACCTATCTACCATAAGAGTCGATTTGCCCTGGTGCAAGGTGTCCACTTTAATTAGTGAACAGCATATACCAGGCCAACTTCTCACAATATGTGAAAGGCAGTATATATGTGTGTTGGAGTATATAAATAGCTATAAGCGAGAGTGAGTGATTGTGATAGTGGCTGTATGGATGAGTGTGTGCTTGTATCAGTGATTGTATAAGAGCGTAACAATGTGCTAGTATTTGTATGATTAAGTGAGCTGGTGTGTGTATAACTGTATAGGTGAGTAAATGGCAGTGTGTTTAATTATTTGCATGACTGACTAGGTGTGTGAGTACCTCTATGGATGAGTGGCGGTGTTTGAGTGTCTATATAGGAGTAAGAGTGCATATGATAGTCCTGTACTGAGTGACCATAAGTATGAGTGACTGTACGGGTGAGTGAGTGGATGTGTGTGTGTAGACCTAAGAATCAGTGAGTGGGTATGTAGTTATTGGTGTTGGAGTGTCTATGGTTTTGCGAATGGCAGTCTGTAATTTAGAGTGGGTGTATCAAAGGTTATATTAGGGTGTGAGGAGGTGCATCAGATTATCACGTGGATGATGTCATCAGTGATGTCATCAGTGATGTCATTTGAGATGTCATCAGTGATGTCACTGACCATGTCATGAGTGATGTAATATGTGACGTCATCAGCAGTGCATTGCGGGCGCGAGTTATAGTTAGCTGAACTAACTATAACGGGGGAATTTCACGGGTTTTGTACGAGTGAAATGTCCAACTAACTATAACTGTCTCTAAAACCTATGGTTTTTTCAGTGAATTTCAAAGGTTTTTTAAATGCTAATTTCTAACTATAACGTGTCTGAAACCTATGGTTTTTTTCTGTGAATTTCAAAGGTTTTTTAAATGCTAATTTCTAACTATAACGCCCCTAAAACCTATGGTTTTTTCAGTGAATTTCAAAGGTTTTGTAAATGACAATTTTTAAATGTATTAATTGTTATATTTATTTTTTTGATACTGATTTACTACATTTTTTAAAACTATTTATTTTTAGATATTTTATTTATGTAATTACATTGTAATTACATTATACATTACATTACAAAATATACTTTCTCAGAATGAATTACTTTAGTTTAAATAGTTTGCAAATAGGCAATAGAGTTTTTTAAGTACAGTAGTTACAGTTGTTGCAATGGGCAACACAATTTCAAACACAATGCAACATTGACCTCAATGTGAATTTCTAGTTAAATGCAATTAGTTACTTTATGGATTACTTTTCTAACCACAGGACTGGATCCTAGATTCAGTCCTGGGACATCTCCTGTAAACAGTTGAGTAAAAGCGTTTTGGTTACAGTAGTGATTTTTAAGGAATATTATTGTATTTTAAAAGTTGACACTTAGAAACTTCTTCACATAGAATCACCAATGTTATCCTATGGGAGGAAATTCACTTAGCAGGTATGTAGTGTTATCGTTACTTTTTCTTACTCAGTGTTGGATCCTGGATCCAGCATTGGTGCATCTCCTGTAAACAGTTGAAAGAATGCGTTTAAGTCATACAGGCGATTTTTAAGGAATTTGTAATTTGTGAAAATCGACACAAACTTTTCTGCTGAAAACCAGACAATGGATTCCTATGGAAGGAAATATAAGTTACTGGTAAGTACGGTTAGAATTACTTTTCAGGGTCAGTGCTGGGCTAAAAGATGCAGCACTGGGTTCTCTCCTGATAACAGGTGAGTAAATCGGAATTCGTAGTTCGGTTGATTTTAGAGGAATATTATAAAGTTCCAAAACTCCACACTTAGAAGAATTTCCAAGTGAAACCAGTCAATGTTAGCCTATGGAAGGAAATTCAAGTTGCTGGTAAGTACGGTTAAAATTACTTTTCAGGATCAGTACTGGGCTGAAAGATGCAGCACTGAGGTCTCTCCTGATAACAGGTGAGTAAATCGGAATCCGTATTTCGGCTGATTTTAGAGGAATATTATAAAGTTCCAAATCTGCACACTTAGAAGAATTTCCAAGTGAAACCAGTCAATGTTAGCCTATGGAAGGAAATTCAAGTTACTGGTAAGTACGGTTAGAATTACTTTTCAGGACCAGTACTGGGCTGAAAGATGCAGCACTGAGGTCTCTCCTGATAACAGGTGAGTAAATCGGAATTCGTATTTCGGCTGATTTTAGAGGAATATTTGCACAATGGTGAAGGGAGGGGGTGGGGCCTGAGGTGACCTCTGTGCAAACGCGCCCCGTGGCGCGTTTTAAGTTGGGGGATTAAGTCCCCTTGAATCATGAGGGTCCCTGGGGCCAACTAGCCCACCAGGAACCTCCAGTATGCGCCAGGGGGCTGCGTTGCAGAGACGTGTACAGAGGCCACACCCCTTTTACACCTCTCTGCAACGCAGCTCTGTGTCGCTTTCTGGACGTACCTGTTGGGCTAGTTGGCCCCCAGGGACCCTCAGGATTGAAGGGATTTAATTCCCCATCTTAAAACACGCCACGGGGCCTGTTTGCACACATGTCACCTGAAGCCCCGCCCCCTCCCTTCACCACTGTGCAAACGCGCCCCGTGGCGCGTTTTAAGTTGGGGGATTAAGTCCCCTTGAATCCTGAGGGTCCCTGGAGTCCAACTAGCCCACCATGTACTTCCAAAAAGCGCCACAGAGCTGCGTTGCAGAGAGGTGTAAAAGGGGCGTGGCCTCTGTACACCTCTCTGCAACGCAGCCCCTGGCGCATACTGGAGGTTCCTGGTGGGCTAGTTTTCCCCAGGGACCCCCAGTATTCAAGGGAATTACTTCCCCTTCTCAAAACGCGCCAGGGGGCGCGTTTGCAGAGTGCTGCAGGGAGGGCGGGGCCTCCGGCACGATGCCGGTCTTTTTTTTTTTTTTTTTGATTGGGAGGGGGGCCGCGTGGCCCCCCTTCCCTGGGCCTGTATTGGCCCCGGGGACCCCATCCCCCGGGGCCGGCCTTTAAATATATATTTTTTTTTTTAGGGGAGGGGGCTGCGTGGCCCCCTCCCTGGCCACTATGGCCCCGGGGACCCCATCCCCTGGGGCCTGGCCTCTCGTTGGGGACTGTGAGGGGTCCCCAAACCCCCACAGTCCCGCCGGCTCCCCGTGTCCTACGGGAGCCGGCATTGCTTTCCACATGGGGAGCAGCTAAGATGCTGCTCCCCATGTGGAAAAGCAATTTGCTTTGGATATTGGAAGCGAGAGCAGGTTTCCTGCTCTCGCTTCCAATATCCAAAGCAAGTTTGCAATGACAGGACGGGAGCCGCGAGGCTCCCGTCCTGTCATTGCAAACAGCAGTGTCCCGGGGGTAGGCACCCCGGGACACTGCAGGAGCTGGCCCTGGGGGGTGGCGGTCCCCATGGCCCACCACAGGCTCCAAGAGGGGGGCCGCGCGGCCCCCTCCCCACATTTAGAAAGCCCCGGGGAGGTGGTGGTCCCCGGGGCTTCGAGGGTCCAAACGGACCCCCATTTTAAATTTCTTAGTGCCCCGGGGAGGTGGCAGTCCCCGGGGTGTGTGGGGGGGCTGGAGCCCCCCCCACAGGTTAAATCATTTAAAAAAAGAAGCCCGGGGAGGTGGCGGTCCCCGGGGCAGCGGGAGGGCAAAGAGCCCTCCCGCACCATTATTTTTTAAAGCCCCGGGGGTGACGGTCCCCGGGGCTTTGGGGGCCTTAGAGGCCCCCCAACATATTAAAAGAAACCCCTGCATGCCCCCGGGACTTGGCCCACCCGGGGGCAGTGCAACAACGCGGAGACTGCGCTTCGTTTTTTCTCGGCGGGATCCGCGCATCCTGCCGATTTAAAAAAAAAAATGCTTTTCTGCCCAGGGGTCCTTGTGGGACCCCTGAGCAGACCTAGGGGTCAGGGTGTTTCTACCCTGCCCCCTTTGTGCATTTTGCGCACTTGTTTCTTCTGGTTTTTTTTCTAATCTGCAGGATCCGCGCACCCTGAGCGCATCCTGCCGATTTAAAAAATAAAAATAAATGCTTTTTCTGCCCAGGGGGTCCTTGTGGGACCCCTGAGCAGACCTAGGGGGTCAGGGTGTTTCTACCCTGCCCCCTTTTTGCGCTTTGCGCACTTGTTTCTGTCCCTCGGTTCTACCGAGGGACAAAATGGCTGCCAACACTTCCTGATTTGGAGTGTTGACAGCCACTTGACAGCCAATTAGCTTGCAGCTCGTGGTCGGGAGGGTACGCGGACCCTACTCGGCCATAGATATATATGTGACTTAACTTTTGATTTTCTCAGGAACTACTGAACGGATTTACACCATTTAACAAAAGGGTTCTTTCTGAACCAAGAACTACCTCTTTGCCAAATTTGGTGTAATTCCGTTCAGCAGTTCGGGCTGTAGCCGTGTCTAAAGTTTCCTATGGGAAAATGAATGGGGAAAACACGTTTTGGGACCCCCTTTTTTCTCGGCCCCTGCTTGACGAATCACCCTGAGACTTTCAGGGTAGGAGCGGACCGGAGCGGGCCATAAAGTTTGAAAATTTCGCGAAGATTCGTCAACCGACGCAAGAGTTATTTCAAATAGAATGTCGCGTATTTCCTATGGAAAATAGGCCCTAACTATAACTATCTACTGGCGATCGCCAGTAGATAAAATATATATATATATATATATATATATATATATATATATATTCACTGAAAAAACCATAGGTTTTAGGGACAGTTATAGTTAGTTGGACATTTCACTCGTACAAAACCATAGAAATTCCCCCGTTATAGTTAGTTCAGCTAACTATAACTCGCGCCCGCAATGCACTGCTGATGACGTCACATATTACATCACTCATGACATGGTCAGTGACATCACTGATGACATCACTGATGACATCTCAAATGAAATCACTGATGACATCATCCAGTGACTGTGTGTTTCTGTAAAGTTTAAATATGTTTAATATATATAGGGAAAGGCGTATTGAAGAATGAGTGGGTGTTTAAGTGTCTGAATGGATGATTTAGTACGTGCGTGACTGACTCTACAAGTGAGTGATTAAACGTATCTTACTGAATGCATGGGTTAGTGACTAAACTGTGTGAATGTCTGTATCCGTCTGTTTGTTGGTGTGTAAGTGGATGCATGGATTTGCGAACAGCTACATGAGTGTCTATATGGGTTATTGATTGGTTCTCTGAGTATCTGTATGGCTGCCTGAGTGTTTGTGTGGGTGGGGTGTGTGTGACTCTGTACATAGATGTGTGAGTGGGTGATTCACTGGGTGCATGATTTCAAGAGTGCATCTGTGATGGACTGCTTGGGTGGGTGAGTGTGTGTATGGGTGTGTTAGTGAGTGAATGTATATCTCAGTGGTACATGTGCGAGTAACTACATATGTAAAAGGCAGTATATATGTGTGTTAGAGTATTTAAATGGCTATAAGTGAGAGTGTGTGATTGTGAGAGTGGCTGTATGGATGCGTGTGTGCTTGTATCAGTTATTGTATAAGAGCGTAAGAATGTGCTAGTATTTGTATGAGTAAGTGAGCTGGTGTGTGTATAACTGTATAGGTGAGTAAATGGGTGTGTGATTAATTTTTTGCATGACTGACTAGGTGTGTGAGTACCTCTATGGATGAGTGGTGGTGTGTGAGTGTTTATATAGGTGTATGAGTGCATATGATAGTCCTGTACTGAGTGACTGTAAGTATGAGTGACTGTACGGGTGAGTGAGTAGATGTGTGTGTGTAGACCTAAGAATCAGTGAGTGGGTATGTAGTTATTGGTATTGGAGTGTGTATGGTTTTGAGAATGGCAGTCTGTAATTTAGAGTGGGTGTATCAAAAGCTATATTAGGGTGTGAGAAGATGCATGAAATTATCACATGGATGATGTCATCAGTGATGTCATTTGAGATGTCATCAGTGATGTCATCAGTGATGTCACTGACCATGTCATGAGTGATGTAATATGTGACGTCATCAGCAGTGCATTGCGGGGCGCGAGTTATAGTTAGCTGAACTAACTATAACGGGGGAATTTCTATGGTTTTGTACGAGTGAAATGTCCAACTAACTATAACTGTCCCTAAAACCTATGGTTTTTTCAGTGAATTTCAAAGGTTTTTTAAATGCTAATTTCTAACTATAACGTGTCTGAAACCTATGGTTTTTTCAGTGAATTTCAAAGGTTTTTTAAATGCTAATTTCTAACTATAACGTGCCTGAAACCTATGATTTTTTAAGTGAATTTCAAAGGTTTTTTAAATGCTAGTTTCTAACTATGCCTACAGAGGTAGGACATGTGAAGAAAGAAGAAAAAACGCGCAGAAAGAAGCAAAAGAAATGCAGAAAGAAGCAACAGAAGTCCACAAAGACGAAGAAAAGTGCAGGAAGAAGCAAAAGATGTGCAGAAAGAACCAACAGAGAGAGCAGAAAGAGGCCATGTTGCAAAATCATCCTGTGCCCACAACTTTTTCAGACGGGTACTGGTGGTAACTGACTCTGACTAACCAGAGTCAGTGCTATGCTAAAAGACACTTAGAATACAGTGAAAACACCTACATACACTAGGGAACACTATGCGTTGGGGTACCCCTGTGATTAGCATGACCTCCTCTGTAAGTCCCTAGTACATAATAGGGCAGGGGGATTAAAACTACCTCTTAAAACGCGTGTGCAAACGCGCCCCGTGGCGCGTTTTAAGTTGCGGGATTAAGTCCCCTTGAATCCTGAGGGTCCCTGGGGCCCAACTAGCCCCCAGGTACCTACAGTTAGGACCACAGAGCTGAGTTGCAGAGAGGCGTTCCGAGGCCACGCACCTTTTTCACCTCTCTGCAACGCAACTCTGTTGTGCTTACTGAAGGTACCTGGTGGGCTAGTTGGCCCCCAGGGTCCCTCAGGATTCAAGGGGCGTGTTTGCGCACATGTCACCTGAGGCCCCGCCCCCCTCCCTTCACCACTGTGCAAACGCGCCCCGTGGCGCGTTTTAAGTTGGGGGATTAGGTCACCTTGAATCCTGAGGGTCCCTGGGGCCCAACTAGCCCACCAAGTACTTCCAGTAAGCACCACAGGCCCTCGTTGCAACGCCTGTAACAAATTGTGTAGTTGTGTTTAGGTAGTGAAGGGGGTCGTGCTGGGGGTAGTGTTTTAGGGTTTAGGGTAGTGCAGTGGTGTTTGTGTAGTGTAGGGGGTCATGCTGGGGGTAGATTTAGGGTTTAGGGTAGTGCAGTGGTGTTTGGATAGTGTAGGGAGTCGTGCTGGGGGAGTGTTTTAGGGTTTAGGGTATTACAGTGGTGTTTGGGTAGTGTAGGGGGTTGTGCTGGGGGTAGTGTTTTAGGGTTTAGGGTAGTGCAGTGGTGTTTGGGTAGTGTAGGGGGTCGTGCTGGGGGTAGTGGTTTAGGGTTTAGGGTAGTGCAGTGGTGTTTGGGTAGTGTAGGGGGTACTGCTGGGGGTAGTGTTTTAGGGTTTAGGGTAGTGCAATGGTGTTTGGGTAGTGTAGGGGGTACTGCTGGGGGTAGTGTTTTAGGGTTTAGGGTAGTGCAGTGGTGTTTGGGTAGTGTAGGGGTTCGTGCTGGGGGTATTGTTTTAGGGTTTAGGGTAGTGCAGTGGTGTTTGTGTAGTGTAGGGGGTAGTGTTTTAGGGTAGTGCAGTGGTGTTTGTGTAGTGTAGGGGGTCGTGCTGGGGGTAGTGTTTTAGGGTTTAGGGTAGTGCAGTGGTCTTTGTGTAGTGTAGGAGGTCGTGTTTTAGGGTTTAGGGTAGTGCAGTGGTGTTCGGGCAGTGTAGGGGGTCGTGCTGGGGGTGGTGTTTCAGGGTTTAGGGCAGTGCAGTGGTGTTCGGGCAGTGTAGGGGTCGTGCTGGGGCTGGTGTTTCAGGGTTTAGGGCAGTGCAGTGGTGTTTGGGTCAGTGTAGGGGGTCATGCTGGGGGTAGTGTTTTAGGGTTTAGGGCAGTGCAGTGGTGTTTGGGCAGTGTAGGGGTTCATGCTGGGGCTGAGTGTTTTAGGGTTTAGGGCAGTGCAGTGGTGTTCGGGCAGTGTAGGGGGTCGTGCTGGGGGGAGTGTTTTAGGGTTTAGGGCAGTGCAGTGGTGTTCGGGCAGTGTAGGGGGTCGTGCTGGGGGAGTGTTTTAGGGTTTAGGGCAGTGCAGTGGTGTTCGGGTAGTGTAGGGGGTCGTGCTGGGGGAGTGTTTGAGGGTTTAGGGCAGTGCAGTTGTGTTCGGGTAGTGTAGGGGGTCGTGCTGGGGGGAGTATTTTAGGGTTTAGGGTAGTGCAGTGGTGTTCGGGTAGTGTAGGGGGTCGTGCTGGGGGTTGTGTTTCAGGGTTTAGGGCAGTGCAGTGGTGTTCGGGCAGTGTAGGGGGTCATGCACGGGGTGGTGTTTCAGGGTTTAGGGCAGTGCAGTGGTGTTCGGGCAGTGTAGGGGGTCGTGCTGGGGCTGGTGTTTCAGGGTTTAGGGCAGTGCAGTGGTGTTCGGGCAGTGTAGGGGGTCTTGCTGGGGGTGGTGTTTCAGGGTTTAGGGCAGTGGTGTTCGGGCAGTGTAGGGGGTCTTGCTGGGGGTGATGTTTCAGTGTTTAGGGCAGTGCAGTGGTGTTCGGGCAGTGTAGGGGGTCGTGCTGGGGATGGTGTTTCATGGTTTAGGGCAGTGCAGTAGTGTTCAGGCAGTGTAGGGGGTCGTGCTGGGGCTGGTGTTTCAGGGTTTAGGGCAGTGCAGGCAGTGGTGCTCGGGCAGTGTAGGGGGTCGTGCTGGGGGTGGTGTTTCTGGGTTTAGGGTAGTGCAGTGGTGTTCGGGCAGTGTAGGGGTTCGTGCTGGGGCTGGTGTTTCAGGGTTTAGGGCAGTGCAGTGGTGTTCGGGCAGTGTAGGGGGTCATGCTGGGGCTGGTGTTTCAGTGTTTTGGGCAGAGCAGTGGTGTTCGGGCAGTGTAGGGGGTCGTGCTGGGGGTGGTGTTTCAGGGTTTAGGGCAGTGCAGTGGTGTTCGAGTAGTGTAGGGGGTCGTGCTGGGGGTGGTGTTTCAGGGTTTAGGGCAGTGGTGTTCGGGCAGTGTAGGGGGTCTTGCTGGGGGTGATGTTTCAGGGTTTAGGGCAGTGCAGTGGTGTTCGGGCAGTGTAGGGGGTCTTGCTGGGGGCAGTGTTTCAGGGTTTAGGGCAGAGCAATGGTGTTCAGGCAGTGTAGGGGGTTGTGTTGGAGGTGGTGTTTCAGGCTTTAGGGCAGTGCAGTGGTATTCGGGCAGTGTATGGGGTCTTGCTGGGGGTGGTGTTTCAGGGTTTAGGGCAGTGGTGTTCAGGCAGTGTAGGGGGTCGTGCTGGGGGTGGTGTTTCAGGGTTTAGGGCAGTGCAATGGTGTTCGGGCAGTGTAGGGGGTCGTGCAGGGGCTGGTGTTTCAGGGTTTAGGGCAGTGCAGTGGTGTTCGGGCAGTGTAGGGGGTCGTGCTGGGGGTGGTGTTTCAGGGTTTAGGGCAGTGCAGTGGTGTTTGGGCAGTGTAGGGGGTCGTGCTGGGGGTGGTGTTTCTGGGTTTAGGGCAGTGTAGTGGTGTTCGGGCAGTGTAGGGGGTCGTGCAGGGGGTGGTGAGTCAGGGTTTAGGGCAGTGCAGTGGTGTTCGGGCAGTGTAGGGGGTCATGCTGGGGGTAGAGTTTTAGGGTTTAGGGCAGTGCAGTGGTGTTCGGGCAGTATAGGGGGTCGTGCAGGGGGTGGTGTTTCAGGGTTTAGGGCAGTGCAGTGGTGCTCGGGCAGTGTAGGGGTCGTGCTGGGGGTGGTGTTTCAGGGTTTAGGGCAGTGCAGTGGTGTTCGGGCAGTGTAGGGTGTCGTGCTGGGGGTGGTGTTTCAGGGTTTTGGGCAGTGCAGTGGTGTTCGGGCAGTGTAGGTGGTCTTGCTGGGGCTGGTGTTTCCGGGTTTAGGCAGTGCAGTGGTGTTCGGGCAGTGTAGGGGGTCTTGCTGGGGGTGGTGTTTCAGTGTTTAGGGCAGTGCAATGGTGTTCGCGCAGTGTAGGGGGTCTTGCTGGGGCTGATGTTTCAGCGTTTAGGGCAGCGCAGTGGTGTTCGGGCAGTGTAGGGGGTCTTGCTGGGGGTGGTGTTTCAGGGTTTAGGGCAGTGCAGTGGTGTTCGGGCAGTGTAGGGGGTCTTGCTGGGGCTGGTGTTTCAGGGTTTAGGGTAGTGCAGTGGTGTTCGGGCAGTGTAGGGGGTCGTGCTGGGGCTGGTGTTTGAGGGTTTAGGGCAGTGCAGTGGTGTTCGGGCAGTGTAGGGGGTCGTGCTGGGGCTGGTGTTTCAGGGTTTAGGGCAGTGCAGTGGTTTTCAGGCAGTGTAGGCGGTCGTGCTGGGGGTGGTGTTTCAGGGTTTAGGGCAGTGCAGTGGTGTTCGGGCAGTGTAGGGGGTCGTGCTGGGGGTGGTGTTTCAGGGTTTAGGGCAGTGCAGTGGTGTTCGGGCAGTGTAGGGGGTCGTGCTGGGGCTGGTGTTTCAGGGTTTTGGGCAGAGCAGTGGTGTTCGGGCAGTGTAGGGGGTCGTGCTGGGGGTGGTGTTTTAGGGTTTAGGGCACTGCAGTGTTGTTCGGGCAGTGTAGGGGGTCTTGCTGGGGGTGGTGTTTCAGGGTTTAGGGCAGTGGTGTTCGGGCAGTGTAGGGGGTCTTGCTGGGGGTGATGTTTCAGGGTTTAGGGCAGTGCAGTGGTGTTCGGGCAGTGTAGGGGTCTTGCTGGGGGTAGTGTTTCAGGGTTTAGGGCAGTGCAGTAGTGTTCGTGCAGTGTAGGTGGTCATGCTGGGGGCGGTGTTTCAGGGTTTAGGGCAGTGCAGTAGTGTTCGGGCAGTGTAGGGGGTCGTGCAGGGGGTGGTGTTTCAGGGTTTAGGGCAGTGCAATGGTGTTCGGGCAGTGTAGGGGGTCGTGCTGGGGGTGGTGTTTCAGGGTTTAGGGCAGTGCAGTGGTGTTCGGGCAGTGTAGTGGGTCATGCAGGGGGTGGTGTTTCAGGGTTTAGGGCAGTGCAGTGGTGTTCGGGCAATGTAGGGGGTCGTGCTGGGGCTGGTGTTTCAGGGTTTAGGGCAGTGCAGTGGTGTTCGGGCAGTGTAGGGGGTCTTGCTGGGGGTGGTGTTTCAGGGTTTAGGGCAGTGGTGTTCGGGCAGTGTAGGGGGTCTTGCTGGGGGTGATGTTTCAGGGTTTAGGGCAGTGCAGTGGTGTTCGGGCAGTGTAGTGGGTCATGCAGGAAGTGGTGTTTCAGGGTTTAGGGCAGTGCAGTGGTGTTCGGGCAGTGTAGGGGGTCGTGCTGGGGCTGGTGTTTCAGGGTTTAGGGCAGTGCAGTGGTGTTCGGGCAGTGTAGGGGGTCGTGCATGGGGACTGGTGTTTCAGGGTTTAGGGCAGTGCAGGCAGTGGTGTTCGGGCAGTGTAGGGGGTCGTGCTGGGGGTGGTGTTTCAGGGTTTAGGGCAGTGCAGTGGTGTTCGGGCAGTGTAGGGGTTCGTGCTGGGGCTGGTGTTTCAGGGTTTAGGGCAGTGCAGTGGTGTTCGGGCAGTGTAGGGGGTCATGCTGGGGCTGGTGTTTCAGTGTTTTGGGCAGAGCAGTGGTGTTCGGGCAGTGTAGGGGGTCGTGCTGGGGGTGGTGTTTCAGGGTTTAGGGCAGTGCAGTGGTGTTCGGGCAGTGTAGGGGGTCGTGCTGGGGGTGGTGTTTCAGGGTTTAGGCAGTGCAGTGGTGTTCGGGCAGTGTAGGGGGTCGTGCTGGGGGTGGTGTTTCAGGGTTTAGGGCAGTGCAGTGGTGTTCGGGCAGTGTAGGGGGTCTGTGCTGGGGCTAGTGTTTCAGGGTTTAGGGCAGTGCAATGGTGTTCAGGCAGTGTAGGGGGTTGTGTTGGAGGCTGGTGTTTCAGGCTTTAGGGCAGTGCAGTGGTGTTCGGGCAGTGTAGGGGGTCATGCTGGGGCTGGTGTTTCAGGGTTTAGGGCAGTGCAGTGGTGTTCAGGCAGTGTAGGGGGTCGTGCTGGGGCTGGTGTTTCAGGGTTTAGGGCAGTGCAATGGTGTTACCCGAAAGACATGATGTGAGGTGCCTGCACGGGAGCTGGGGGGGGG
>CAWUFW010025495.1:0-17500 GCA_963921515.1 Calotriton arnoldi
GTCGGGTACCCAAGGAACCACCCAAGGTGAGAATCTAGGAATCCCACGGAGGTTGTGTGCAGTGTGGGAACACGACTGAGTACTCCATTCAAGTCAATGGGTAAGTCGCGGTTGCAATTTTAAAGAAGAAGGACACTTCCCAGTGGATCCTGAAGAAACCCTGTGAAAGACGGGAGGTTGGAGAGCCACCCCACCCGTGGATACCCCAGGAACCAGGATACCTACACCAGGGAAGCCGGGTGCATAGGTGCGAAGTGGTATCTGAAAACGCCGTAGACCACACTGGAGGACTTCAGGAAGTTGCAGCTGATGAACAATGTGAGAAGAGTCCGGTGGAAAACAGAGGTGGATTCACGGTCAGAGATACCTGAAAGCAGAGGGGTCAGAGTCTATGCCACTCAGGAGTGACCAAGAGGCAAGGAAGACGAATGCCCACCGATGTCTGAGATACAGGAGAGTTGACGATGCTCTTGAAGCTGAATCTATGTGGACCAGGCGATGCTGTGGAAGACCAGGAGCTGTTCACGAGCTGTCCCACGTTGGATGTCAAGAGCCAAGGCGTCAGTGTCTGGCAGGGGCACCAACAAGCCTTGGCAACTGCAACCAACGTAGTTGGTGAAAAAGGTGCAGTATCGGGACCAGCAAGTTCCAAGCGACTCACCACGAGCGGGTAAGTCAGAGCAGGCCCGAGCTAGCAGGGGAGCCCACTGGAGCCAAAGAAGACCCTCGGGAGGACCCGCGGGCCAGAGGCACAGAAGTCGCAAGAGGACCTCGAGCATCTCACCAAAGGAGGAAGGCTCACAGTGCAAAGGATGCGGTGCAGGCAAAGATCTTGGCTGTAGGAGATGCTTGCGGCTGGAGCTTCTTGGAGCCCGAAGATCTCGGGGGCAGAGAGTCAACAAGCCTTGGCAACGGCAAGTCGACGCGGTGCACAGGGGTTTTGTTCCAGCGGTTCCGACGAGGGATACTCAAACTCTGTAAGAAGACCATGCAGGCCTCGAGGGAGTTGCAGAACCACCACCTGTGTTGCTGAGCCTTACGGAGTCCATAGGAGCCCAGGATCAGCAGACCGGTCAGCTTCATTGCAGTGCCTGCAGATGCAGGAGAGTGACTCCTTCACTCCAAGGGAGATTACTTCGGGTGTCTTGGATGTCCACAGGTCTTGTGAAGAACCTGTATGGAGCACAGGCACAGACGTTGCAGCAAACTTGCAGGACGACGAGACCAGGAGCAGCAGGAGTCTTCCCAGTTGCAGTCTCGGTTCCCAATGCGAAGTCCAGAGTGCCCAGACGGTTGAAGTAGAAGTGGTATTGGATCTGAATCTTGTCCCACGACGAATCTAGGGACCCACCCGCAGGTAAGCCCTTATGTACCCTAAGGAAAGGGTTAGGACGATTCAGGGGTCCCTCCCCGAGGAGGGGCTGGACAGTGGAGGGCTACTCCCATGTCCTTTGTCCAGTTTCGTACCAGAGCGGGCGCCAACGGCTCCCTGAACTGGTTTGAACTGGAGCATGCAAGGAGGGCACCAAATGTGCCCTTCAAGCAGTCTCAGTGGTGCTCGCAAGCGCCCCCTCCCTGCCCCAATACACAAAGTCCTGTCTGGGAGGTGGTCACACCTACCTGTGACAGGAAACCTATTGTCCTGCCTTCCCCTGCTCGAGCTTGACTCAGCAGCAGGAGGGCAGAATCGTGTCTCTGGTTGGCAGCAGCCACAGTTTGCTGTCCGAGTCTAGAAGACTGGTACCGGGAGCACTGAGGTCCTTCCAGAGGAGCTTTACAGAGCATGGAATCACACCTGGTGTGGGGTATGATTCCAACATGTTTGATACCAAACATGACAGCGTTTGTTACAGCCAGTTTAGAAATAGCCATCGAGTAATGCAGCATGGCCACTCTATGTATCTTAATTGCTGATACACTTACAACCCGGGAGAATGGACTCTGAAGGTTGTAGGGGTGTCCTGCTCATGCAGGGGCACCCTCACACTTAGAACTGAGAACCCTGCCTTCAGGATTGAAAGGCCTGCCTTAGGGGTGACATATAGGTTTTAAGTGCAGTGACCTCAGATATAAGGAAACATATCTGCATAAGTGGTGATAACACCAGCTTACACAGGCTGCAATGGCAGGCCTGTAGTCACAATTTCAGTGGTCTCTCATGGGTGGCATAAACATGCTTCAGCCCATGGGAGACCCCTGGTGTACCTATGCCCTGGGTACCATAAACTAGGGACATACAAGGGTACACCAGTAGCCAATCTGGAGTGTACCTAAATACTCACCATGTACAATTTAGGGAGGAAGCACAGAGACTGGGTTCCTGGTTATCAGGATCCCAATCAGACTAGTCAGAAAACATAATAACACCAGCAAAAAGTAGGGGTGACCATGAAAGTAGACCCTACTTTTCTACAGGTATCCTGAGCTTCTCCAACTGAGCATTGATCCTTCGATCAGGCTGCCCCTTTGGGAGGATCTTCTGTCGCCTCAGCAGGGGAGGGCCCTCCACCCAAACCTGTCAACTCTACGCTTTCTTGCATGGAGATTGAGCGGTGCCAATTGATAGCATTCGCCTTCCTCCCGAAGTCTGTAACGTTATTTTGGCAGCCAGGCGTCCCTCTACCAAAACTATGTACGCCTGCCAGTGGCACAAATTTGTAAAATATTGTACAGAACGGTCTATTGATCCTCTTTCTGCTTCCCTTTCTCACGTTTTGCTTTTTATATTGACCCTTGCCCAGGAGGGCTGTGCACAGGGTACTCTCAAAGGGTACGTTTCAGCTCTGTCTGACTTCCTGAGGCTGCCAGACTTACTCTTTTTATTCAAATCTCCCATTGTAAATAGATTCCTCAAAGGACTTGTACATATGTTCCCACCTTCTCCTTTCATTATGCCTCAGTGGGACCTTAATTTGGTTCTCACTTTTCTAATGTGCGCTTTGTTTGAACCTCTGCACAATTGCTCCCTCCAGCAGCTTACTATCAAAACAGACTTTTTAGTGGCATTTGCATCTGCCAATAGGGTGAGCGAATTGCAAGCTCTGTCATCCAAGCCCCTTACCTGACCATCTTCCATGATAAATTGGTGCTTCGCACTAGGGCGTCTTTCTTACTGGAAGTGGTAACACCATTCCATGTGGGAATATCTGTCACCTTGCCCACTTTCTATGCTCCTCCACACCCCCTAAAGAAGAAGAGCAACTCCGTCTGGACACAAAAATAGCGTTGTCATTCTACCTTGACCACACTAAAGAGTTCCGGGTGGACGACCAACTCTTTGTGGGGTACGTTGGATCAAAGAAAAGTTGTGCGGTGTAGAAGAAGACTATCTCGTGATGGGTCGTCCTCTGCATCAAAATTTGCTACGCTCTGGCCAAAAAGCAGCCTCCTGAAGGCTTAAGGGTTCATTCCACCAGAGCTAAGGCGGCTACCAAGGCATTGCAGTGTGGAGTTCCAGTCCTCGACATTTGTCAGACAGCAATGTGGGCATTTCTGCACACGTTTACCAAGCACTACTGCCTGGATAGTAAAGTCTGCAGGGACTGCCTTTTTGGCCGCTCTGTCCTGCAGGACTTCCTGACCTAAACTTGTCCCGCAGTCCTTCCAACGGCGTTGGTATTTCTTGAGTATCTATTCAAAGGTAAGAATTCTGCGGCTAGATGTCTCTATCAGATGAATAAGTTACTTACCTTCGGTGACTCCTTATCTGGTAGAGACATGATCTAGCCGCAGATTCCTTACCGATCCACCCAACCTCCCCGCACTGCAGACAGGTTTTTTGGGTCAGAGCTGTTCCCCTTCAGGGCCCTAGTAGGTCAAAACACCCAATGTCAGTGCACTTCATGGCTCCGCACTTCTGGCGTGGAAAGTCGTGGAAAATAACTGACAGGGCGCCGAGGTGGTGCTTATATAGGTGACGCAGACGTCACAACGGCGCGGACGGCGTCATGCGGAGCCGACCGACGCCACATACCAACGCAGGAATATTGCTCAAAGAAAAATATTTCAGATTCAGCCCAACGCCTCGGAAATTCGAAGGTAAGGAATCTGCGGCTAGATCATGTGTCTACCAGATAAAGCATTACCAAAGGTAAGTAGCTTGTCTGTCAATGTCTTTTAGGCAATTTCTACAGCATGGCTGAAAGTTACAAAAAATAGCACAGTGCTGTAATATTGCTATGGAAAAAAGCGCTATGATGCGACAGCGCTGTCCGCGTTATACTGCTTTTTTTTCTTTCAACCATGCTGCTGCACAACATGGTTAAAAAAACATTGACAAAGCCAATACCTCTTGCACAGGCAAGACCTATTGACTTTGCCAATGCTTGCTTTTATTGCTGGTCATGCAACACGGAGGGAGGGAAGGTGTTTGGGGGTTAGCAGAGCTGGTGGAAATGCAAATTGAGGGTTAGCAGATAAACAATAGAAAATACCCTGTTGCTGCCTCTGGATATCCTGTGTTTGCATGCAGTCTATGAATATTATTAATCCTTAAAGGCAAACGAGTCTGTTGAGCATAAGTTGCAATAGCGCAAAAGATTTTAATGGGTCTGGTACTTTGATATCTGTACTCAAACCAAGAGGCTTGTAAATTAGTTTGCCAGTCACATCGTCCCTTTGATCTTGTGAAAATTGCACTGGCCTGGAGCATTTGACAGCCACAGAGGGGTTCTGCTGAAAAGTCACACTCTGGTACAGTGCTTAAGTCCAGATTTCATTTTACATCATCATTTACCAGCAAACAACATCCACAACTGATAGAAATTAGGCTGTTATAGAGCTAGAGGTGACTGTTTGTGTTAGCAGCAGGCCTGCTGCTGCTCTCTGCTTTTGATCTCGGATTTACAGATCCTGATTCTTATGCGGAAGCCCTATCTGAGGTGATCAGGCTCGACACAACTAGAAAAGTGGGCTGGATTTCTAATGTCGGGAAAATTATGTCAGCCATAGGGCTCCAAGCACATTGGGACAAGCAGGACCCACTGTGGAAAGAAGAGCTCAAGGGTCTTTACTGGGAATGGGTGGGCAAGAATTTAGTAAACCAAATGTGGGGAGACTAACTGCAGAATTTTATCTCCACAAACAGGATAGACACTTAGAGCCTTTTTTTTTTTTAATATAATCCAGGTCCCTCCGAACAGGGCGTTATATATCCACTTCAGGCTTGGAACACTCCCTGTCTGTGAAACTACAGCTAACTGACATACACACAACCCAACACCAAAGAACTGTCCATGTTGCAGGGCCCCGGTAGAAAGCGTTGCCCACGTAATGTTTGCATGCCAGGAATATTCCAAGCCGAGGGCAAAGTGGTTAAAACCGGTTTGCCGGCAATTGGGCACACGGGACCATCGCATTGCCCTGCGCATTCTTAGATCAGATCCCAGACCTCTCTTTGCCTGCAGTGTGGCCAAGTTTCTAAGCCATGCATGGCTCATAAGACGAAAGATCCAGACAGGAACGCGGTAGTCCCTAGTAGCATGAGGGTTACATACAGTTGTTGGAGGGCTCTTAAGATGTCAATCTACGTTTTATTTTTACATTTTGCACGTGCACTTTATTGCTTTTAGTCTTCCCATAATGCTTCCCTGAGGGGGGATTGCAAACCGGGTTCATCTGTAGATGCACTGCAATTGGAAGTACCTCAGTGCATCTCGCCCCTTATTTTAGAATGTATTTTATGTATGTTATTATTCTACCATGTTGTATAATTATGACACTGATAGCTCTATTACTGATCTGCTGAACAGCACGCTGTACTCTGGTTGCAGCAGGGTATTAGGATGGATTGGTTGTATATACCTGTCTGCAATATGCCATTGTATGAATTGAACATTTTTTTATCTTTTTACTCAAAATTGTGTTTTTATAGCTTTTATGACGCGAGCTGTCGAAATAAAGCTTATACAACAGCACCTGATTGACTTCATGAGCCCTAGAGCGTGTTGTAAAAGCATCAAGGCCAGCAGCGCCCGAATAATGAAACACTCATGCGGAGTCATTGGGCTGCCAACCCAAGTAGAAAAAAGTTAGGGAATAAATGCGCTGACATGGCAAGTCAGCGCTTTTTTAAATGATTGATTACGGACGGAGGGCGACTGTTGGAAATGGGGGTCACTAGTTGGCAGTGGTATACACCCTGTCCAAATAGGGACCCTTCGTTCTAGTCAGGGTAAGGCTAACCCCTGCTCACCCCCTTAGTAGCTTGGCATGAGATGTCAGGCTCATCTCAGATGCAATGTGTAAAGCATTTGTACAAAACACACACAGTAATACAGTGAAAACACTACAAAATGGACACCACACCAGGTTAGAAAAATAGCCAATATTTATCTAAACAAAACAAGACCAAAACGATAAAAATCCAACATACACAAGCAAAGATAGGTTTGCTTTAAGAATATAGCAAAAATAAGGTTCCTTGAAGTTGATCGCACCAACCGGGGATAACGTGGCATCGTGACAACAAATCCAACAGTTCAGTCTGACCTCGATGGAGTCGGGGGCCAGCTACGGCGTCGGGGGAAGACTCTCAAACAGACCTTGGAGTTGAAGAGGCCTCAAGGACCTTGCGGTGAAGTGCAGCGGTGAGGCATCAGTGCCGAAGTCGGGGAGTCCTTGAAGTCACACGTGTTGCAGATCGAACTCTGTGAGATCGAAGTCGGGAGCACTGACTGCAGTGCCAGGACTGCGGGGTTGTCAAGGGCAGTACATTGTGCACTGCACGATGTGGTGTCCGTGGCTTTGGTGCAGGCAGCGGCGTGACATCAGTGCGGAGTGCTGGCGTCTGTCGATGGCAGTCGATGGCACTGTGGTGTTGTCGAGGGCGGTGACCACGGCTACAGTGTAGGCAGTAGAATCAGTGGCAATGTGAAGTGGCGTCATCGGTGGGACCAGGGCTGTGGTGTTGTTGAAGTTGGTGTCCACGGTGCAGGCAGCGGCGTCGATGTCAGCGGGAAGCGTCATTGTGAACCCAGGGCTGCGGTGTCGTCAAGGTCGGTGCAATGCTTACCCAGCAAGAGGTGACCACGGCGTCAGTGCAGGCAGCAGCGTCAGTGCTGGGCATCCTTTTCTTAACGTTACATCCCAGCAAGCACCTCCAGTAGCCCAGAACTGGGGTTTGCCCACTTGGTAGGTTCAGTACTCCCAGCAATGGAGTCCAGGTGCTGTAGATGACATAGATAGCCCTGAGACTTCAAACAGGAGGCAAGCACACACAAGCCCTTGGAGAAACTTGGAAAGCAGGAGCGAAACAGCAAAGTCCAGTACCTTCACTGCCCACAGACAGAAGCAGCAACTGCAAGCCAACCCAGCAAAGGGGTAGTACTCCTCCTTACAGCTCTTCAGCTCTTCTTCCTGAGAGAGTCCTCAATCCAGAAGTGTTCTGAAAGTCTGTGGTTTTAGGTCCAATACTACTACCCCTTTTGGCCTTTGAAGTAGGAATTCTATAAAGGATTGTCTTTATAGTGCACAAGTTCTTGCCCGGGCTGGTCTTGGCTCCAGACACACTCCAGGGGGCTGGAGACCACATTGGCACAGCCCTATTCAGGTGTATGGGACAACACCTCCCACCACTCTAGCTCAGGAAGGCCCATCAGCCTGGTGATGAGCCATCAGGATATGTAGGGCACACCTGAACTCCCTTTGTGTGACTGTCTGGAGTGAATGCACAAACAGACCTTTGTCATTCTAAACCAGACGTTGATTCCACAGGCAGGCAGAGGCACGGGATGGTTAGACAATAAAACTGCCCACTTTCTGAAAGTGGCATTTTCAAACACACAATTTAAAAACCATCTTTACTAAAAGATGTGTTTTTAAATTCTGAGCTTTGAGAGCTTAAACTTCAAATCTGTAGCTGTTCCCACTTGAATGTTACAAGACAGCTCCAATGATAACCTATGGGAGAGCTTGCTATAGTGAAAAACTGTATTGGCAGTATTTCACTATCAGGACATGTAAAACACACCAGTACATGTCCTACCTTTCACATACACTGCATCCTGCCCATGAGGAGTACCTTGGGCCTACCTTAGGGGTACCTTACATGTAGTAAAAGGGAAGGTTAGGGCCTGGGTAGTGGGTGCACTTGTCAGGTCGACATGGCAGTTTAAAACTGCACTCACAGACAATGCACTGGCAGGCCTGAGACAAGTTTACAGGGCTTCTCCTTTGGGTGGCACAACCAGTGCTGCCAGCCCACTTGTAGCATTTGATTTACATGCTCTGGGTTCACCAAGTGCACTTTACTAGGGATTTACCAGTAAATCAAATATGCCAATCATGGAGAAGCAATCAGAGTCACAATTTACACAGGGAGCACTTGCACTTTAGCCCTGATCAGCAGTGGTAAAGTGCCCAGAGTACCTAAACCAGCAAAAGCGAACTCCAGCATAACATCAAAAATACAGGAGGTAGAGACAAAAAGACAGGGAAAACCACGCCAAGGATGCCAGGTCTAACAGCGTCTCAGTGGGAAACAGGGGGGTAGGGGTGCAACTCACACAACAGTGGATGGGAGGTAGGGCCTGGGGGGTAACAGACAACTGAAGGTGGAAGGGAAGGCATGGGATTAACACAATGAGGAAATTAACAGAGGGTGGTCGGGCTAGAGCAAGCAACACAAGGGAGGGGCACAGAGGGGAGAGAAGTACACAAGGTGGCCTGCTGAAAACATACACTCTGGTTGAGTGCTTAAACCCAAAGAGAAAAGTAACACCTAAATAAATGGGCAGTGGAAGGAAACAAGTAATGCAGCAATGCTCCATGCCAGGCACAGACACATGAAGAGGATGGGAGATCATGCCAGCTGACCTATAAGAAGAAAATAAATGATAGTGCCATTGAAGCCAACTAATGGTAAGTAGTGGGTGGTTTCCAAGCCCACTGATAGAAAAGAGCATGTCTTAAACAGACAGCGCATGCGCTGTCTAGGTGAGACCTAAAAAGGAGCCATGGAAGTCTGTGATGCCAGTCCCTGTTTTTTCACGCTTCTCAGTTGAGAGATCGAGAGCCTCTGGGATTCCTCATACCCCCTACTTTTTTTCCCTTTTAGAGGAGTAATTTTCTTCAAAATTGTTCTATCTGATGGGTGCTTCTAACCAAATATTTATCTCACGTCAGCAGACTGGATCTGAAAATTATTGCAATAGCTCCTGCTTACCAGAAGCTGGCACCATCGGCCTCCACTGCAACTCTGTCCCACCACCAGGCATTATGACATGGACATGGAGATGGAGCTGAATATAGGTGCCACTCTTCACTCTGACACCAGTTCCTCTTTTATGTGCCAGCCAGCATGGATATGGAGCTTACCTAGTTGAATATTCTTGGGTACTGTTTTTGACCGTGGGCGTAAATATCTCTTCAGAAACAACAGCTTTCAAGCCGTGTCAAGCATTTCTTAAGCAGATGTCGGTCATGGACATGCATGATGTCTGTCTTCCGTGCCTCTGCACCAAACATGACTCTTAAGTCCTATAATAAATGCACCCAAGGGTCATCATGGAGCAGGAAGTAAAACTCTCTATAACAGAACACAAACAAAGAGGTCATCAAGCTCTAAGTCTCACGGCCATTTCCATTCCTGTTCACCACCTTCAGGTAAGGACAAGTCAAAGAGAAAGTAGAAAAAGTCCAAATGGGGCTCTTTACTCCCTCGCCATTCCCATTACAGGGAGAGCTCCAATAGTCCGTGATCCACAGGCCTGACTCTGGCTTTGACTCCAATGCAATTCCAGTCCTGGAGGTGATGTGCTGCAGGTTGCCCAGGCCACCGTTGACTCCACACTATATTAGGGACTCCTTGGCGGCCATGCTGCAGCTCTTAAAGATGGTTTCCGATCCCTCTGTGTTGCTTTTGTGCCCCCACAGATCTGTCAGTGCCTTCAAGCTGGCTCCCACTGGCAGGCCCTCCCCAGGTGCAGATTGACCCTGTATCCACCTCAACGTGCTCCACTTTCAGGGCTGGGCCACTCCGACTTTTTACCGCAGGCTCTGTTGGTTGGTCCTTTGTCGGCACTAGTACCGAATTTCACTCCAAATTCGATTGCGGATCCAGAACAAACTTCATCTAAAGCTCACCATATGATGCACTCTACCATCAAAAGAGCTCAACCTCGGTATGATGATGATTCTCCTGTCCCCTTGCCTCGCAAGCAATATATCAGTAGGTTGGAGGTCATCTTTGGCTCCAACGCCTTTCAGGTCTTAAATGTTCCCCAAAGTGAAGATGACCATGAAGAGGCGGATCGGACCATTTGCACCCCATACCCCCCCCCCCCGCCCACCACCACCTTCTTTAAAATGATGCTTGCCTATATCTGGAGCCACAAATTGCCAGTGGCATGGACACTTCACCAGAGACTGAATTAAATCCACCCACAGGGGCTCCTACAGAAGAAAGTGGGGGTTTTCCTGCGGTAGTGCACAGAGCCACTGAGGTGCTTGACTCGTAGTTGCCTACACTGGAGACTAAGGCCAATCGTCTGATGAAAATATTAGTCTGGGCACACCACTTCAGAGCGCCTCTTCCCATTCTTTAACTCAGATCTTCATCTAAGCTGTGTGTCAAGCCTTGTCCGACGCCGCCAGTGAGTCATCTGATCTCCATATGCCATAGGCCTGCCCCAGATGATGCAACTTTCCTCATTCAGACGCTACTCCAGAGAGGCTTATAGTACAGCTCTCTGTGCGCAGTCTGTTCACATTCTTTCCACACTGCTGCGCCGAACAGAGAATCGAAGAAAATAGACACTGTGGGCAAAAATTAATTGTCACTGGCTAGCCTGGTGCTCTGATCCTTAAATTCAATTTGCGTCTTGTGTCGCTAAACACCCCCCCCCCCCACCTCAGACGTGGCAAGCAACATTTTGCCAGCTTTGCCCAAAGATTTCTCAGGTCCACAGAATTCATGATACACAGATGATCCATGATGGGCAGGAAGTGCCAAATCATATTTTGTGGTCCGGCCTGGATGCCGCCAATTGCGTTGCCCCTGTTGCCCCTATGGGCACTGGTGTCATCAGATGTGATGCTTGGATGCATACCTGGGTTTTCCAGGGGCGGCCAGACTTCACTTATTGACATGCTGTTTGATGCAGCACGATTGTTTGGTGAAAAAGCGTATTCTGCGCTACAAAGGTTCAAGGATAGAAGAACTATGGCTAACTCCTTGAGGTCACTTCTCCCACCTGCCAATTCCACCAACAGTAATGGAAGTTCTGAGGCTATGTGGGGGCCTTTCCTGTTGCCAGAGGCTGCCCTTGCATCCTGTTCAACACTTTCATGGCTCCAGGGAACGTTTCTGCTCCATTAGCCAATCAAAGCCAGTAACAGGGAGAATCCAGTGTTATCTGTTCCACTGGTACTTTGCTGCATCAAATTAATGGGTCCTTCAGATTGTTCAGCACCATTACACCCTTCCTTTTATTGTTTTAAATGCATCCCGTTTAATGTTCCCCCAGTTCTTGTTCAGATGTCTCCAGATCATGCTGCTATTTTGTCCCAAGAGGGGATGCAGCTTGTCTCTGAAGCAATCACATTTGTACATGAGGTGGCGAGAGAATTGGACGTCTATTTCAGGTACTTCCTGGTCCCCAAGAAGGGCACCGACCTAGCAATTAATTTGGAGCTTAGTTTTGAGCTTTTTCCTTGGGAAGGAGGGGTTCAATATGATGACACTGGCTTAGGTTCTGTTCGCCTTGTATCCTGAGGGTGGGTAGTTTCCTTAGACCTGCAGGATGCATACTTTCATGTGCCTAATATGCAGTCCCACAGGTAATGTCTGTTTTGTGGGAGGTTTGGACCACATCCAATTCACGGTCTTACCATTCGGCCTGACACCAGCCCCTCTAGTCTTTACAAAGGTCATGTCCTTGGTGGGAGGCAATATTAGTATGCCTGGGGATCCATGGATTTCTATATTTAAATCACTGATTATTGTCATTGGGCTCGCCTCAGCTACTCACAGACCACTTTCCGACCCCTGCCCACACCACGTCTTCAACAAAGCCGACGCCACCATCGCACCCCATCTCCGGGACATCATCAACTCCTCCTTCCACACCGCCACCTTCCCGGAGAGCTGGAAGCACGCCGAGCTTACCGCCCTCCTGAAGAAACCAACGGCGGACCCCACCGACCTCAAGAACTACCGTCCCATCTCGCTCCTTCCGTTTCCGGCCAAAGTCATCGAGAAGACCGTCAACAGACAGCTTGCCGCCTTCCTCGAGACGAATGGATCCCTCGACCCCTCGCAGTCCGGGTTTCGGGCCAACCACAGCACCGAGACCGCCCTTATCGCAGCCACCGACGACATCAGAACCCTAACCGACAACGGGGAAACAGCAGCCCTCATCCTCTTGGACCTCTCCGCGGCGTTCGACACCGTCTGCCACCGCACCCCAGTGAAGCGCCTCAGCAACATCGGAATCCGAGAGAAAGCACTGGAATGGATCATCTCGTTCCTCGCCGGAAGAACCCAGAGAGTCCGCCTCCCCCGTTCAGATCCGAGGCCACCGAAGTCATCTGCGGCGTTCCACAAGGATCTTCACTCAGTCCAACCCTCTTCAACGTCTACATGAGCCCCCTCGCAGCCATCGCACGCCAACACAACCTCAACATCATCTCCTACGCCGACGACACCCAGCTGATCCTCTCCCTCACCAACGACCCCACCACCGCCAGAGCCAACCTACACGACGGGATGAGAGACGTCGCCGACTGGATGAGGAACAGCCACCTTAAACTGAACTCAGACAAGACGGAAGTCCTCATCCTGGGCTCATCACCCTCCGCCTGGGACGACTCTTGGTGGCCCCCGGCCCTGGGCACCGCGCCCAAGCCAACGGACCACGCACGCAACCTGGGCTTCATCCTGGACTCCTCCCTGTCGATGACCAGACAAGTCAACGCCGTCTCATCTTCGTGCTTCAACACCCTGCGCATGCTCCGCAAGATCTTCAGATGGATCCCCACTGAAACCAGGAAGACCGTCACCCAGGCACTCGTCACCAGCCGACTGGACTATGGGAACACCCTCTACGCCGGAACCACAGCCAAACTTCAAAAAAGACTCCAGCGCATCCAGAACGCCTCCGCACGACTCATCCTGGACATCCCCCGACACAGCCACATCACCGGACACCTGAAAGACCTGCACTGGCTCCCCGTCAGCAAGAGAATCACGTTCAGACTCCTCACCCACGCACACAAGGCCCTCCACGACCTGGGCCCCAAGTACCTCAACGACCGCATGACCTTCTACACGCCCACCCGCCAGCTACGATCAACCAGCCACGCCCTCGCCACCGTACCACGCATCCGCAGAGCCACCGCCGGAGGAAGATCCTTCTCCTACCTGGCAGCCAAGACCTGGAACTCCCTCCCCACTCACCTTCGGCGAACCCAGGACCATCTCTCCTTCAGGAAGCAGCTCAAGACCTGGCTGTTCGAGCAGTAACTTACCCCTCCCCCAGCGCCTTGAGACCCTCCCGGGTGAGTAGCGCGCTCTATAAATGCCGTGATTGATTGATTGATTGATTGACAACATTCTTGGTACTGTGTATTCTGGGAATTTCAATCCGCAAGCCCAAGGCAAATATTTGACCTTCTCATAGGCTTCACTTTATCATGGCCATTCTGGGTGTGGTTTCATGAAGGCTTTTGCACCCATGCAGAGATTCCAGGACATGCAGGCTATCATCCTGATGATTAAAACGAGCTACTGTCCTAGCCTTGATTGACTTGTTTGTCTTCCGGTGTCTTACATCTTTCTGGTGCCATCAGGCAGTATTTCTGCTTTTTATCAGGTGCAGTTCGATCCAGAAACTGACCGACTACACAACAGTAAAGTGGTGTGGTGCAGCTGACAGACTACACAACAGTAATGTGGCGTGGTGCAACCAGCAGGGCATAGTGGGGTCCAGTGCCCTCTCTCTGCCTGTGACTTGACCTTCACCAGGTTGCCTTGACAGTGAGTCCACTGATAGAGTTTGTCTCCATAAAGGCAGATAAGCTCAGAAGCCATCATCTTGCAGATCCTGAGTGTCGCCTACACCCCACGGCACAGGGTATCTTTGTCTAGTGGTGCATGCCCTCAGTTGAGCTTTTCATTATCTCTGCATGTTGTCAGGTGGTGCCAGTAGCTCTGCAGCCATGTAGTTCCCCACCGAAGGAACATGGGCCTACTGCAGCCATGTAGTCCCCCACCGAAGGAACATGGAGATATATATAGATATAGATATATAGATATATATATATATATATATCCATCCCCAACAAGAAGAAGCCGCACACTTCGAGCTTTTTACCATTTAATTTGGAGATTGCAAGAGCCTGCCACCGGCATTTCCAAACACAATATGAGTGTCAGACACGTTTCGAGCAACCACTGCTCTTGTTCACTGGCATGCACTCGGGACAGCAGAAATGGAAAGCGCGCCACACCCCAAGGTTTTAAATGTCCCGCCCTGGTGGGCGTATCCGCTGTTGCACCCTGGTTGATGTAGTTCGCCTTATAATCCAAACCCCAATGGGCTCCGTCATGTCCATGTATTCCCAAGTGGGGTGTTCAGAATAAAACAGGCACAGGTTCCGCCAATACAGCATCCCCAAATCGGACGCGACGTTCCAACAGCGTCTAAATGTTCGTTACACTGCGGACCTGCTTTGGTAGGCAGTGGGGCTCCTTCACGGCTCGGACCAGCCGTTAACATGAAAAAAGAAGAGTTGCCCCAACAAGAAGAAGCCGCACACTTCGAGCTTTTTGGACATGGACATGACGGAGCCCATTGGGGTTTGGATTATAAGGCGAACTACATCAACCAGGGTGCAACAGCGGATACGCCCACCAGGGCGGGACATACCATTTGTTTTCAGCCAAACACTACCCTTTTTTATGATATTTACAGACATTCTGCACTAATTTCACTGACTTACTGCACTACGATATAGTACATATGGATGAAGATACAGAAAGAAGGGCAGCTGCCCTGAGCCTGTTTTCAAGAGCGCCCAACAAAAACCAAAGTGGGAATAAGAAAATCACTACCAAGGACACTTCATTACAGGAAAAACTAAGAAGATATGAAAAATTGAAAAAATCAGAAACATCTAAATGGTGGGAAGCAACATCATTGGAAGACTGTCGAAAAGGAAATGGTATCCTGTGGCCTCCGTATATATACCACACCCTCCTACGAATCCCCCAATCCAAATATGCTGCAAGAATGGGCAGAGAATTCAGCCCAAAGTTCAAAACAGATGCTGATGATCCTCATAAAATATGCATGGGAGGATAGAGAGGGAATAATAAAAGAATTAAAAGCTATAGATGATGAATTAAAGAAACACAAAGAACAGGAAGTCATCAATAAATTCATGGTGGATCTCAAAGGCAGACTCAAAAGATATGAGGATGATATAAAGGCGCGTAAACAACGCAAACTACATAGAGACTGTTGTGACTACGAAAGTGGAAGAATTCTGACATATAGTCAAAAATATGACCATCTATATGAAAAACTGGCACATGGAGAAACAATAGATGAAATATCTGGAATCCCAAGTGCAACAGAATCAATTAACAGTAGTGACACAGAGGGAGAAATAGCGGAAACAAGAAGTAGACCATCCGAAAGTAATACTGGAGGAAGACCCCAAACGAATTTTTTAGAGGAATATCGCCTCATGCGAACAGGGAGGCAGATTCCGAGAACAGTGCAACCTCCGAAAACAAGAGGGAGAGGTCGAGGCCAACAGAGGAGGGGAAGAGGAAGAAACGCGGAAGGAACTGGCGAAGACGACAGCGGATCAGCCAGAGGATCTGGAAGAGGACGAGGACGTGGAAAAGGACCAATGGGAACCAAGAAAACTGGTCCAAGAAACAAATCATAATGGAAGACGAAATGGTAAATAAAACTATTGTGAATTTATCATACAGGCCGCTCAGCATGGAAGAAAAAAGAACGCTATGCTTAGGACTTTCCTTTTGCCCGACTTATAATTTCAATTATCCTGAAACTAGAATAAACTTATATAAGTTTGTCCGAAAATTAAAACAAAAAAAATGGCATAGCAACAAATGGATGAGACCACCCGACCATACAATGAATAGAAACACTGAATTGAATGATGTAGACGAAACAGTCTTCACTAGCATAGGGGATTTTAATATACTTACAACCTTACAGGATCTTTACGATGATCCAGACGGTGAAACCAGTATACAAACGCAAGAAACAATCACAGATCGACCAGCAAGAACGGGATTCAAACCAAAATCTATCTTCTACCCGAATTTTGCACATGATAATATAGATGCTTTCCACGAGACAGTGATGAAAGATCTCATGAGATTTCGCCAAAAAGCAAGCAAGAAACAAGAATACAAAACATCTGGTAACTTCTCAAAAAAACTATGGGTAACTGTGAAATCTTTGGCAGAAGATGAGAATCTGGTTATCCGCTCGGCTGACCAAGGTGGAAATATTGTTCTGTGGGATCGCACTATGTACATAGAAGAAGCACATAATCAATTGAAAGACCCCAAATTCTATGTAGACACTAATATGGAAGAATACAATGATAGCATCATCAAAATTTGGAATATGCTAACCAACTGGAAAGACCGAGGAATCTTGGAATGGGAAGAATTTTGTTATCTAAAGAAAGATTATCCAAAACTTCCAAGCTTTTACCTCCTGCCCAAAATCCATAAGAATGCCACTATACCACCAGGGAGACCTATTGTATCATCCATAGGGTGTGTCTCAGAACATACATCTAAATACGTGGACTACTTCCTTCGTGAATATGTGATGACTCTACCATCCTATACCAAGGACACTAAAGATTTTTTGAGTAAAATAAAGGATGTGATTTGGGAAGAAGATTACCAACTTATAACTATGGATGTGAACAGCCTATATTCCATAATAGACCATGAACTAGGCATACAATGTTATCACTTTCTCAAAAGAAGGAACATATGCTACATGGAGCACTCAAAAATGTTATTGGAAATGATAAAATTCTGTTTATCTAATAATATTTTTATATTTAATGAAACCATGTTTAAGCAAGTCCTCAGTACTGCGATGGGGACTTGCTTCGCCCCGAGTTTTGCTAATCTTTTTCTCGGGGTGTGGGAGGAAGAAATTCAGAATGATCTAAGGGAGAACGAAACAAATGGAATGATCATCAAATGGCTAAGATACATTGACGATCTCTTTTTGATATGGAAAGGCAGTGAGGAGAGTGCGAAAACATTTATTGATAGATTGAATAGCAACAACTTCAACCTAAAACTGACATACAATATCAGTAAAACAGCCATTGAATTCTTAGATGTGGTAGTAGAGGTGAGAGATAACAAAATCTGTACCAAATTTCACAGAAAAGAAACTGCAGGGAACAGTCTTCTCCATGCCCTAAGCAGCCACCCGGAGACACTCAAATGGAGTATACCATTTGGAGAACTGCTTAGGGCAAGGAGAAA
>CAWUFW010025495.1:22500-27500 GCA_963921515.1 Calotriton arnoldi
CCCAGGGCCGGCTCCTGCAGTGTCCCGGGTGCCTACCCCGGGACACTGCTGTTTGCAATGACAGGACTGGAGCCTCGCGGCTCCCGTCCTGTCATTGCAAACTGCTTTGGATATTGATATCCAAAGACAATTGCTTTTCCACACGGGGAGCAGCATGTTAGCTGCTCCCCATGTGTAAAGCAATGCCGGCTCCCGTAGGACACGGGGAGCCGGCGGGACTGTGGGGGTTTGGGGACCCCCACAGTCCCCAACCAGGAGGCCAGGCCCCGGGGGATGGGGTCCTCGGGGCAAGTAGTGGCCCGGGAGGGGGCCACGCGGCCCCCTCCCCAGAAATAATTTTTTTTTTTAAATTAAAAAAAAAAAAAAGGGGTAAGGCCCTGGGGGATGGGGTCCCCAGGGCCCAAAAATAAGAAAAGGAAGGGAGGCCACACAGCCCCCTTCAGGAAAAAAAAAAACGATCGGCCCGCAGGCCCCGCCCCTTCCTTCACCACTCTGCAAACGCGCCCCTGGCGCGTTTGCAGATGGGGAAGTAATTCCCTTTGAATACTGGGGTCCCTGGGGCCAACTAGCCCACCAGGAACCTCCAGTATGCGCTAGGGGCTGCGTTGCAGAGAGGTGTACAGAGGCCATGCCCCTTTATACACCTCTCTGCAACGCAGCTCTGTGGCGCTTTTGGAGGTACATGGTGGGCTGGTTGGCCCCCAGGAACCCTCAGGATTCAAGGGACTTAATCCCCCAACTTAAAACGCGCACGGGGCGCGTTTGCACAGTGGTGAAGGGAGGGGCGGGGCTTCAGGTGACATGTGTGCAAACAGGCCCCGTGGCGCGTTTTAAGATGGGGAATTAAATCCCCTTCAATCCTGAGGGTCCCTGAGGGCCAACTAGCCCAACAGGTACATCCAGAAAGCGCCACAGAGCTGCGTTGCAGAGAGGTGTAAAAGGGGTGTGGCCCTCTACACGTCTCTGCAACGCAGCCTCTGGCGCATACTGGAGGTTCTTGGTGGGCTAGTTGGCCCCTAGGGACCCTCATGATTCAAGGGGACTTAATCCCCAACTTAAAACGCGCCACGGGGCGCGTTTGCACAGATGTCACCTCAGGCCCCGCCCCCTACCTTCACCATTGTGCAAATATTCCTCTAAAATCTGCCGAAATACGAATTCCGATTTACTCACCTGTTATCAGGAGAGACCTCAGTGCTGCATCTTTCAGCCCAGTACTGATCCTCAAAAGTAATTTTAACCGTACTTACCAGTAACTTGAATTTCCTTCCATAGGATATCATTGTCTGCTTTTTGCTGAAAAAGTTTCTAAGTGTTGATTTTTGAAACATACAAATATTCCTCTAAAATCAGCCGAAATACAAATTCCGATTTACTCACCTGTTATCAGGAGAGACCTCAGTGCTGTATCTTTCAGCCCAGTACTGGTCCTGAAAAGTAATTTTAACTGTACTTACCAGTAACTTGAATTTCCTTCCATAGGCTAACATTGACTGGTTTCACTTGGAAATTCTTCTAAGTGTGGAGTTTTGGAACTTTAAAATATTCCTCTAAAATCAGCCGAATACGAATTCCGATTTACTCACCTGTTATCGGGAGAGACCTCAGTGCTGCATCTTTTAGCCCAGCACTGACCCTGAAAAGTAATTTTAACCGTACTTACCAGTAACTTATATTTTCTTCCATAGGAATCCATTGTCTGGTTTTCAGCAGAAAAGTTTCAAAGTGTCAATTTTCACAAACTACAAATATTCCTTAAAAATCGCCTGTATGACTTAAACGCATTCTTTCAACTGTTTACAGGAGATGCACCAGTGCTGGATCCAGGATCCAACACTGAGTAAGAAAAAGTAATGATAACAGTTTTTACCTGCTAAGTGAATTTCCTTCCATAGGATAACATTGGTGATTCTATGAGAAAAAGTTTCAAAGTGTCAACTTTTAAAATACAATAATATTCCTTAAAAATCACTAATGTAACCAAAACGCTTTTACTCAACTGTTTACAGGAGATGTCCCAGGACTGAATCTAGGATCCAGTCCTGTGGTTAGAAAAGTAATCCATAAAGTAACTAATTGCATTTAACTAGAAATTCACATTGAGCTGAATGTTGCATGTGTTTGAAAATGTGTTGCCCATTGCAACAACTGTAACTACTGTACTTAAAAGTCTATTGCCTATGTGCAAAGTATTTAAACTAAAGTAATTCATTCTGAGAAAGTATTTTTGTAATGTATAATGTAATTACAATGTAATTTAAAAAATAAAATATGTAAAAAAATTGTTTCTAAAAATGTAGTAAATCAGTATTAAAAAAATAAATATAACAATTAATACATTTAAAAATTGTCATTTACAAAACCTTTGAAATTCACTGAAAAAACCATAGGTTTCAGACACGTTATAGTTAGAAATTAGCATTTAAAAAACCTTTGAAATTCACTGAAAAAACCATAGGTTTCAGGCACGTTATAGTTAGAAATTTGCATTTAAAAAACCTTAAAAAATCACTGAAAAAACCATAAGGTTTTAGGGACAGTTATAGTTAGTTGGACATTGCACTCGTACAAAACCCGTGAAATTCCCCGTTATAGTTAGTTCAGGTAACTATAACTCGTGCCCCCGCATTGCACTGCTGATGACGTCACATATTACATCACTCATGACATGGTCAGTGACATCACTGATGACATCACTGATGACATCTCAAATGACATCACTGATGACATCACTGATGACATCATCCATGTGAGAATTTAATGCATCTTCTCACACCCTAATATAAGTTTTGAAACACCCACTCTAAATTACAGACTGCCATTCTCAAAACCATACACACTCCAATACCAATAAGTACATACCCACTCACTGATTCTTAGGTCTACACACACACACATCTACTCACTCACCCGTACAGTCACTCATACTTACAGTCACTCAGTACAGGACTATCATATGCACTCATACACCTATATAAACACTCACACAACGCAACTCATCCATAGAGGTACTCACACACCTAGTCAGTCATGCAAATAATTAAACACACTACCATTTACTCACCTATACAGTTATACACACACCAGCTCACTTACTCATACAAATACTAGCACATTCTTACGCTCTTATACAATCACTGATACAAGCACACACTCATCCATACAGCCACTATCACAATCAGTCACTCTTGCTTATAGCTATTTATATACTCCAACACACATATATACTGCCTTTCACATATGTAGTTACTCACATGTACCACTGGGACATACATTCACTCACTAACACACTCTTACACACACTTACCCACCCATACAGTCTATCACAGATGCACTCTTGAAACCATCCACCCAGTGAATCACCCACTCACACATCTATGCACAGA
The DNA here is from genome assembly GCA_963921515.1 of Calotriton arnoldi. Lineage (NCBI taxonomy): Eukaryota > Metazoa > Chordata > Amphibia > Caudata > Salamandridae > Calotriton > Calotriton arnoldi. The sequence goes on from CAWUFW010025495.1 coordinate 25,887, forward strand.
GTCGCACACATCCCTCCCACACAAACACTCAGGCACCCATACAGATACTCACACAAGCATTCAATAACTCATATAGACACTCATGTAGCTATTCTCAAACACATGCAGCCACTTACAAAGCAACAGACAGACGGATACAGACATTCACCCAGTTTAGTCACTAACCCATGCATTCAGTAAGATACGTTAAATCACTCACTTATACAGTCAGTCACGCACCTACTAAATCATCCATACAGACACTTACACACCCACTCATTCTTCAATACGTCTTTTCCTATATATATTAAAAATATTTAAACTTTACAGAAACACACAGTCACTGGATGATGTCATCAGTGATGTCATCAGTGATGTCATTTGAGATGTCATCAGTGATGTCATCAGTGATGTCACTGACCATGTCATGAGTGATGTAATATGTGACGTCATCAGCAGTGCATTGCGGGGGCGCGAGTTATAGTTAGCTGGACTAACTATAACGGGGGAATTTCACGGGTTTTGTACGAGTGCAATGTCCAACTAACTATAACTGTCCCTAAAACCTATGGTTTTTTCAGTGAATATATATATATATGTATATATATGTATATATGTATGTATGTATATATATATATATATATGTATATATATATATGTATGTATGTATATATATATATATATATATATATATATGTATATATGTATATATATATATGTATTGAAAGCCAAAGGTCCTCGAATGAAAACGCACTCAGAACCAGCTGATATTCGCAAGTAAAACAACATTTATTCATGCACAGAGCATATTGCTTCGCCTTACGCGTTTCGGGGCTGCACGCCCCTTGATCACAGGCATTGACATGTAATGGGAAAGTCTTTCATTTGAGAAGGCACTTCACAGCATGTGACTTTTTTCAAGCCCTCCAATCGGCAACAGGTAGGTGTAACATAATGTTGCATGCTGGACGAGGAAGTCCGTGATTATTTTCTGTTTCAGTAACTTTTTAAATGCCTTCCAAAACAATTATTACCTTAGTAGGCTCCGTCCCATTACATTTTTCAGTCAACTTTAAAACCCTCCAGTGGGCCTCCAGCATGAAGGTTGTTGCATTTTTAAAGCCAGCTAGTACTCCAAAAGGAAACTCTGAACAGTTCGTTAGTCTCCATGGCCCCCAGACATCAAGGGCGGTGCGTTTCGCGGCTGGACTGCCGCCATAAATTTTGAAAGCCAAAGGTCCTCGAATGAAAACGCACTCAGAACCAGCTGATATTCGCAAGTAAAACAACATTTATTCATGCACAGAGCATATTGCTTCGCCTTACGCGTTTCGGGGCTGCACGCCCCTTGATCACAGGCATTGACATGTAATGGGAAAGTCTTTCATTTGAGAAGGCACTTCACAGCATGTGACTTTTTCAAGCCCTCCAATCGGCAACAGGTAGGTGTAACATAATGTTGCATGCTGGACGAGGAAGTCCGTGATTATTTTTCTGTTTCAGTAACTTTTAAATGCCTTCCAAAACAATTATTACCTTAGTAGGCTCCGTCCCATTACATTTTTCAGTCAACTTTAAAACCCTCCAGTGGGCCTCCAGCATGAAGGTTGTTGCATTTTTAAAGCCAGCTAGTAC
>CAWUFW010025495.1:32500-44174 GCA_963921515.1 Calotriton arnoldi
CGTATGGCACACCTGAAGCCATCTTGATTGGAATAAACTGGTAACACTTAAACAATTTAATTTAAAAAGGAACAAAATGATGGGGTTCATTTTGTCATAGAAATTATGGTTAGTGCTGTAGAAAGAAAAATTAGGACATGTTTCAAGTGTGATCTCAAATATCTTCCTGTTATATTTCAACAGGAGCAGCCTGCCAGTTGATGCCTTTGTGTTCTACTGCAACTTCCCAGAGTGTTCTAAAGAACAACTAGAGTGCTAACAGCCTTACTTATGACAAAAGTATGGCATACCTGAAGCCATCTTGATTGGAATAAACTGGTAACACTTAAAACATTTAATTTAAAAAGGAACAAAATGATGGGGTTCATTTTGTCATAGAAATTATGGTTAGTGCTGTAGAAAGAAAAATTAGGACATATTTCAAGTGTGATCTCAAATATCTTCCTGTTATATTTCAACAGGAGCAGCCTGCCAGTTGATGCCTTTGTGTTCTACTGCAGCTTCCCAGAGTGTTCTAAAGAACAACTAGAGCGCTAACAGCCTTACTTATGACAAAAGTATGGCACACCTGAAGCCATCTTGATTGGAATAAACCGGTAACACTTAAAACATTTAATTTAAAAAGGAACAAAATGAGGGGTTCTTTTTGAAATATAAATTATGGTTAGTGCTGCAGAAAGAAAAAATTAGGGCATGTTTTAAGTGAGATCTCAAATCCTCTTCTATTTCATTAGAAAATTCTGACATGCAGACTGAAACAATCACTTTCAATACCAGCAGCAGACTACCAGTTAACTCCCTGGTGAGCAGTAGCTTTACTCCAGTGATCTAATGAGCAACTAGAGTGCTAACATTCTGAATTTATGGCAGATGTGAGACACATCTGAATGCCTTCTTGATGGAATCAAAGTAAAAAACTGAAAGCATTTCCTACTGAGGAGACTGCAGTAAATGAAGAAATTAGGAAACTTCATAACAAAGAAGTCTTCCAAGATGGCCACCAGTGAAAAAAGAGCCCAAATGTAGCACAACTATTACCCAGATGTAGCCCACATATAGCCCAATGACAAAAGTGTGCAAAACACTTTTTATTTTTAGTTTTTTTGCAGTTTTATGTAGTGCAGACTGGTCAGGTATTGGAGCATTGCATCTTAAAACATGATCCCCCTACACTACAAAAACACCACTGCACTACCTTAAACCCTAAAACACTACCCCAGCACGACCCCCTACACTACACAAGCACCACTGCACTATCCTAAACCCTAAAACACTACCCCCAGCACGACCCCCTACACTACCCAAACACCACTGCACTAACCTAAATCCTAAAACACTACCACCAGCACGACCCCCTACACTACCCAAACACCACTGCACTACCCTAAAACATGACCCCCTACACTACACAAACACCACTGCACTACCCTAAACCCTAAAACACTACCCCAGCACGACCCCTACACTACACAAGCACCACTGCACTACCCTAAACCCTAAAACACTACCCCCAGCACGACCCCTACACTACACAAACACCAATGCACTACCCTAAACCCTAAAACACTACCCCCAGCACGACCCAAACACCACTGCACTAACCTAAATCCTAAAACACTACCCCCAGCACGACCCCCTACACTACCCAAACACCACTGCACTACCCTAAAACATGATCCCCTACACTACACAAACACTACTGCACTACCCTAAACCCTAAAACACTACCCCCAGCACAACCCCCTACACTACACGAGCACCACTGCACTACCCTAAACCCTAAAACACTACCCCCAGCACGACCCCCTACACTGCCCGAACACCACTGCACTGCCCTAAACCCTGAAACACCAGCCCCTGCATGACCCCTACACTGCCCGAACACCACTGCACTGCCCTAAACCCTGAAACACCAGCCCCTGCATGACCCCTACACTGCCCGAACACCACTGCACTGCCCTAAACCCTGAAACACCACCCCTAGCACGACCCCCTACACTGCCCGAACACCACTGCACTGCCCTAAACCCTGAAACACCACCCCTTCCCGACCCCCTACACTTCCCGAACACCACTGCACTGCCCTAAACACTGAAACACCATCCCCAGCATGACCCCCTACACTGCCCGAACACCACTGCACTGCCCTAAACCCTGAAACACTACCCCCAGCAAGACCCCCTACACTGCCCGAACACCACTGCACTGCCCTAAACCCTGAAACATAACCCCAGCAAGACCCCCTACACTGCCCGAACACCACTGACCTAAACCCTGAAACACCACCCCCAGCACGACCCCCTACACTGCCCGAACACCACTGCACTGCCCTAAACCCTGAAACACTACCCCCAGCATGACCCCCTACACTGCCCGAACACCACTGCTCTGCCCAAAACCCTGAAACACCAGCCCCAGCACGACCCCCTACACTGCCCGAACACCACTGCACTGCCCTAAACCTTGAAACACCAGCCCCTGCACGACCCCCCTACACTGCCCGAACACCACTGCACTACCCTAAACCCTGAAACACCACCCCAGCACGACCCCCTACACTGCCCGAGCACCACTGCACTGCCCGAAACCCTGAAACACCAGCCCCAGCACGACCCCTACACTGCCCGAACACCACTGCACTGCCCTAAACCCTGAAACACCAGCCCGACCGCCTACACTGCCCGAACACCACTGCACTGCCCTAAACCCTGAAACACCAGCCCCAGCACGACCCCTACACTGCCCGAACACCACTGCAATGCCCTAAACCGTGAAACACCAGCCTCAGCACGACCCCCTACACTGCCTGAACACCACTGCACTGCCCTGAACCCTGAAACACCAGCCCCAGCACAACACCCTACACTGCCCGAACACCACTGCACTGCCCTAAACCCTGAAACACCACCCCGTGCATGACCCCCTACACTGCCCGAACACCACTGCACTGCCCTAAACCCTGAAACACCACCCCCAGCGCGACCCCCTACACTGCCCGAACACCACTGCACTGCCCTAAACCCTGAAACACCACCCCTGCACAACCCCCTACACTGCTCGAACACTACTGCACTGCCCTAAACCCAGAAACACCATCCCCAGCACGACCCCCTATACTGCACGAACACCACTGCACTGCCCTAAACCCTGAAACACTACCCCCAGCAAGACCCCCTACACTGCTCGAACACCACTGCACTGCCCTAAACCCTGAAACATCACCCCCAGCAAGACCCCCTACACTGCCCGAACACCACTGCACTGCCCTAAACCCTGAAACACCACCCCCAGCACGACCTCCTACACTGCCCGAACACCACTGCTCTGCCCAAAACCCTGAAACACCAGCCCCAGCACGACCCCTACACTGCCCGAACACCACTGCCCTAAACCCTGAAACACCACCCCCAGCAAGACCCCCTACACTGCCCGAACACCACTGCACTGCCCTAAACCCTGAAACACCACCCCCAGCACGACCTCCTACACTGCCCGAACACCACTGCTCTGCCCAAAACCCTGAAACACCAGCCCCAGCACGACCCCCTACACTGCCCGAACACCACTGCACTGCCCTAAACCCTGAAACACCAGCCCCAGCACGACCCCCTACACTGCCCGAACACCACTGCACTGCCCTAAACCCTGAAACACCACCCCCAGCACGACCCCCTACACTGCCCGAACACCACTGCACTGCCCTAAACCCTGAAACACCAGCCCCAGCACAACCCCATACACTGCCCGCACACCACTGCACTGCCCTAAACCCTGAAACACCAGCCCCAGCACAACCCCGTACACTGCCCGAACACCACTGCACTGCCCTAAACCCTGAAACACCAGCCCCAGCACGACCGCCTACACTGCCCGAAAACTACTACACCGCCCTAAACCCTGAAACACCACCCCCAGCAAGACTACCTACACTGGCCGAACACCACTGCACTGCCCTAAACCCTGAAACACCACCCCCTGCACGACCGCCTACACTGCCCAAACACTACTGCACTGCCCTAAACCCTGAAACACCACCCCTCAGCACGACACCCTACACTGCCCGAACTCCACTGCACTGCCCTAAACCCTGAAACACCACCCCAGCACGACCCCCTACACTGCCCGAACACCACTGCACTAAACCCTGAAACACCACCCTCTGCACGACCCCCTACACTGCCGCAACACCACTGCACTGCCCTAATCCCTGAAACACCACCCCAGCACGACCCCCTACACTGCCCTAACACCACTGCACTGCCCTAAACCCTGAAACATCACCCCCAGCACAACCCCCTACACTGCCTGAGCACCATTGCTCTGCCCTAAACCCTGAAACACTAGCCCCAGCACGACCCCCTACCCTGCCCGAACACCACTGCACTGCCCTAAACCCTGAAACACCACCCCCAGCACGACCCCCTATACTGCCCGAACACGACTGCACTGCCCTAAACCCTGAAACACCAGCCCCAGCAAGACCCCCTACACTGCCCGAACACCACTGCATTGCCCTAGACTCTGAAACACCAGCCCCAGCAAGACCCCCTACACTGCCCGAACACCACTGCACTGCCCTAAACCCTGAAACACCAGCCCCAGCACGACCCCCTACACTGCCCGAACACCACTGCACTGCCCTAAACCCTGAAACACCAGCCCCAGCACGACCCCCTACACTGCCCGAACACCACTGCACTGCCCTAAACCCTGAAACACCACCCCTGCACAACCCCCTACACTGCCCGAACACCACTGCACTGCCCTAAACCCTGAAACACCACCCCTGCACCACCCCCTACACTGCCCGAACACCACTGCACTGCCCTAAACCCTGAAACACCACCCCCTGCACCGCCCCCTACACTGCCCGAACACCACTGCACTGCCTAAACCCTGAAACACCACCCCCAGCATGACCCCCTTAACTGCTCGAACACCACTGCACTGCCCCAAACCCTGAAACACCACCCCCAGCATGACCCCCTACACTGCCAGAACACCACTGCGCTAAACCCTGAAACACCACCCCTGCACGACCCCCTACACTGCCCGAACACTACTGCACTGCCCTAAACCCTGAAACACCACCCCCAGCACGACCCCCTACACTGCCCGAATACCACTGCACTGCCCTAAACCCTAAAACATCACCCCCAGCACGACCCCCTACACTGCCCGAACACCACTGCACTGCCCTAAACCCTAGAACACTACCCCCAGCATGACCCCCTACACTACCCGAACACCACTGCACTACCCTAAACCCTAAAATACTCCCCCAGCACGACCCCCTACACTACCCGAACACGACTGCACTGCCCTAAACCCTAAAACACTCCCCCAGCACGACCCCCTACACTACCCGAACACCACTGCACTGCCCTAAACCACTCCCCCAGCACGACCCCCTACACTACCTAAACACCACTGCACTACCCTAAAACACTACCCCCGCATGACCCCCTACACTACCCAAATACCAATGCACTACCCTAATCCCTAAAACACTAGCCCCCGCACAACCCCCTACACTACCCAAAGACCACTGCACTACCCTAAACTCTAAAACAATACCCCCCGCACGACTCCCTACACTACCCAAAGACCACTGCACTACCCTAAACCTTAAAAACGACCTCCTACACTACACAAACACCACTGCACTACCCTAAACCCTAAAAAACTACCCCCAGCACGATCCCCTACACTACCCAAACACCACTGCACTACCCTAAACCATAAAACACTACCCCCAGCAGTACCCCTACGCTACCCAAACACCACTGCACTACCCTAAACCCTAAAACACTACCCCCAGCAGTACCCCCTACACTACCCAAACACCATTGCACTACCCTAAACCCTAAAACACTACCCCCAGCAGTATCCCCTACACTACCCAAACACCACTGCACTACCCTATACCCTAAAACCCTAAAACACTAACCACAGCACGACCCCCTACACTACCCAAACACCACTGTACTACCCTAAACCCTAAAACACTCCCACCAGCATGACTCCCTACACTACCCAAACACCACTGCACTACCCTAAACCCTAAATCTACCCCCAGCATGACCCCCTACACAAACACCACTGCACTACCCTAAACCCTAAAACACTACCCCCAGCACGACCCTCTTCACTACCTAAACACAACTGCACAATTTGTTACAGGCGTTGCAACGCAGGCCTGTGGTGCTTACTGGAAGTACCTGGTGGGCTAGTTGGGCCCCAGGGACTCTCAGGATTCAAGGTGACCTAATCCCCCAACTTAAAACGCGCCACGGGGCGCGTTTGCACAGTGGTGAAGGGAGGGGGCGGGGCCTCAGGTGACATGTGCGCAAACACGCCCTGTGGTGCGTTTTAAGTTGGGGAGTTAATTCCCTTTGAATCCTGGGGGCCAACTAGCCCACCAGGTACCTTCAGTAAGCACAACAGAGTTGCGTTGCAGAGAGGTGAAAAAAGGTGCGTGGCCTCGGAACGCCTCTCTGCAACTCAGCTCTGTGGTCCTAACTGTAGGTACCTGGGAGGCTAGTTGGGCCCCAGGGACCCTCAGGATTCAAGGGGACTTAATCCCGCAACTTAAAACGCGCCACGGGCGCGTTTGCACACATGTCACCTCAGGCCCCCTCCCTTCACCACTGTGCAAACGCGCACTGGCTCTGGTTAGTCAGAGTCAGTTACCACCAGTACCCGTCTGAAAAAGTTGTGGGCACAGGATGATTTTGCAACAAGGCCTCTTTCTGCTCCTCTATTGGTTCTTTCTGCACATCTTTTGCTTCTTTCTGTGCGTTTTTCTTCTTTCTTCACATGTCCTACCTCTATTGGCATAGTTAGAAACTAGCATTTAAAAAACCTTTGAAATTCACTTAAAAAATCATAGGTTTCAGGCACGTTATAGTTAGAAATTAGCATTTAAAAAACCTTTGAAATTCACTGAAAAAACCATAGGTTTCAGGCACGTTATAGTTAGAAATTAGCATTTAAAAAACCTTTGAAATTCACGGAAAAAACCATAGGTTTCAGGCACGTTATAGTTAGAAATTAGCATTTAAAAAACCTTTGAAATTCACTGAAAAAACCATAGGTTTCAGACACGTTATAGTTAGAAATTAGCATTTAAAAAACCTTTGAAATTCACTGAAAAAACCATAGGTTTTAGGGACAGTTATAGTTAGTTGGACATTGCACTCGTACAAAACCCGTGAAATTCCCCTGTTATAGTTAGTTCAGCTAACTATAACTCGCGCCCCGCAATGCACTGCTGATGACGTCACATATTACATCACTCATGACATGGTCAGTGACATCACTGATGACATCACTGATGACATCTCAAATGACATCACCGATGACATCATCCATGTGATAATTTCATGCATCTTCTCACACCCTAATATAACTTTTGATACACCCACTCTAAATTACAGACTGCCATTCTCAAAACCATAGACACTCCAACACCAAAAACTACATACCCACTCACTGATTCTTAGGTCTACACACACATCCACTCACTCACCTGTACAGTCACTCATACTTACAGTCACTCAGTACAGGACTATCATATGCACTCATACACCTATATAAATACTCACACACCGCCACTCATCCATAGAGGTACTCACACACCTAGTCAGTCATGCAAAAAATTAATCACACACCCATTTACTCACCTATACAGTTATACACACACCAGCTCACTTACTCATACAAATACTAGCACATTCTTACGCTCTTATACAATAACTGATACAAGCACACACGCATCCATACAGCCACTCTCACAATAACACACTCTCACTTATAGCCATTTAAATACTCTAACACACATATATACTGCCTTTTACATATGTAGTTACTCGCACATGTACCATTGAGATATACATTCACTCACTAACACACCCATACACACACTCACCCACCCAAGCAGTCCATCACAGATGCACTCTTGAAATCATGCACCCAGTGAATCACCCACTCACACATCTATGTATAGAGTCACACACACCCCACCCACACAAACACTCAGGCAGCCATACAGATACTCAGAGAACCAATCAATAACCCATATAGACACTCATGTAGCTATTCGCAAATCCATGCATCCACTTACACACCAACAAACAGACGGATACAGACATTCACACAGTTTAGTCACTAACCCATGCATTCAGTAAGATACGTTTAATCACTCACTTGTAGAGTCAGTCACTCACGTACTAAATCATCCATTCAGACACTTATACACCCACTCATTCTTCAATACGCCTTTCCCTATATATATTAAACATATTTAAACTTTACAGAAACACACAGTCACTGGATGATGTCATCAGTGATGTCATTTGAGATGTCATCAGTGATGTCATCAGTGATGTCACTGACCATGTCATGAGTGATGTAATATGTGACGTCATCAGCAGTGCATTGCGGGGCGCGAGTTATAGTTAGCTGAACTAACTATAACAGGGGAATTTCACGGGTTTTGTACGAGTGCAATGTCCAACTAACTATAACTGTCCCTAAAACCTATGGTTTTTTCAGTGAATATATATATGTATGTGTATATATATGTATGTATGTGTATATATATGTATGTATGTGTATATATATGTATGCATGTGTATATGTATGTATATATATATGTATATATATGTATGTATGTGTATATGTATGTATATATATATATATGTATGTATATGTATGTATGTGTATATGTATGTATATATATATATGTATGTATGTGTATATGTATGTATATATATATATATGTATGTATATATATGTATGTATATATATATGTATATATATGTATATATATATTATCTACTGGCGGTCGCCAGTAGATAGTTATAGTTAAAACCTATTATCCATAGGAAATCCGCGACATTCTATTTGAAATAACGTTGGCGCCGGTTGACGAATCTTCGCGAAAGTTTCCAACTTGTTGGGGCGCTCCGGTCCGCTCCTATCCTGAAAGTCTCGGGGTGATACGTCAAGGGGGCCGAGAAAAAGGGGGTCCCAAAACGCGTTTTCCCCATTCATTTTTCCATAGGAACCTTTAGTCGCAGCTACAGCCCGAACTGCTGAACGGAATTACACCAAATTTGGCAAAGAGGTAGCCCTTGGTTCAGTGTCGTGCCTTTTGCTTAAATGGTGTAAATCCATTCAGTAGTTCCTGAGAAAATCAAAAGTAAAGTCACATATATATCTGGGCGGAGCCTAACCACACATGTCATCGTGAGATCTGATTAGCTGTCAGCACTTCATCCTGGAATTGCTGGCAGCCATCTTGGGACCAATATAAATGATAGTACCTCATTGAAATGCATTGTAGTGAATAGAAGATTTTGAGGGTCACCAAAAGGAGAACTATAAAGGGTGATAACAGGCTTTAGTTACATTAGAATTCATTTGTTGATGGTACCATACTAATTTTAGGAATTGTGGTGTATTCTAAGGTGATTTTACCATGTGAAAAACCTTCTGCTGGGATATCATGAATCATGTTTGAGAGAACACTATTTTCTCATGCTTGTCCCATGGAGGTTTGGAAGGTGCTCCAGAAGCTAAAATGAGAGCATATTTTCTGTAAATTCACATTATCTTTCTCACTCATGCGAGAATGAAGTCTGACATTCTCGGTAAAACATGTACATCCAATAAGGGCAGAGACTGTCAGTTGATTCCTTTGTGTTCTACTGCAGCTTCCCAGAGTGTTCTAAAGAACAACTAGAGTGCTAACAGCCTTACTTATGACAAAAGTATGGCACACCTGAAGCCATCTTGATTGGAATAAACTGGTAACACTTAAACAATTTAATTTAAAAAGGAACAAAATGATGGGGTTCATTTTGTCATAGAAATTATGGTTAGTGCTGTAGAAAGAAAAATTAGGACATGTTTCAAGTGTGATCTCAAATATCTTCCTGTTATATTTCAACAGGAGCAGCCTGCCAGTTGATGCCTTTGTGTTCTACTGCAGCTTCCCAGAGTGTTCTAAAGAACAACTAGAGTGCTAACAGCCTTACTTATGACAAAAGTATGGCACACCTGAAGCCATCTTGATTGGAATAAACTGGTAACACTTAAAACATTTAATTTAAAAAGGAACAAAATGATGGGGTTCATTTTGTCATAGAAATTATGGTTAGTGCTGTAGAAAGAAAAATTAGGACATGTTTTAAGTGAGATCTCAAATCCTCTTCTATTTCATTAGAAAATTCTGACATGCAGACTGAAACAATCACTTTCAATACCAGCAGCAGACTACCAGTTAACTCCCTGGTGAGCAGTAGCTTTACTCCAGTGATCTAATGAGCAACTAGAGTGCTAACATTCTGAATTTATGGCAGATGTGAGACACATCTGAATGCCTTCTTGATGGAATCAAAGTAAAAAACTGAAAGCATTTCCTACTGAGGAGACTGCAGTAAATGAAGAAATTAGGAAACGTCATAACAAAGAAGTCTTCCAAGATGGCCACCAGTGAAAAAAGAGCCCAAATGTAGCACAAATATTACCCAGATGTAGCCCACATATAGCCCAATGACAAAAGTGTGCAAAACACTTTTTATTTTTAGTTTTTTTGCAGTTTTATGTAGTGCAGACTGGTCAGGTATTGGAGCATTGCATCTTAAAGCATGACCCCCCTACACTACAAAAACACCACTGCACTACCTTAAACCCTAAAACACTACCCCCAGCACGACCTCCTACACTACGCAAGTACCACTGCACTATCCTAAACCCTAAAACACTATCCCCAGCACTACCCCCTACACTACCCAAACACCACTGCACTAACCTAAATCCTAAAACACAACCACCAGCACGACTCCCTACACTACCCAAACACCACTGCACTACCCTAAAACATGACCCCCTACACTACACAAACACCACTGCACTACCCTAAACCCTAAAACACTACACCCAGCACGACCCCCTACACTACACAAACACCACTGCACTACCCTAAACCCTAAAACACTACCCCCAGCACGACCCCCTACACTACCCAAACACCACTGCACTAACCTAAATCCTAACACACTACCCCCAGCATGACCCCCTACACTAACCAAACACCACTGCACTACCCTAAAACATGACCCCTACACTACACAAACACCACTGCACTACCCTAAACCCTAAAACACTACCTCCAGCACGACCCCTACACTACACAAGCACCACTGCACTACCCTAAACCCTAAAACACTACCCCCAGCACGACTCCCTACAATGCCCGAACAGCACTGCACTGCCCTAAACCCTGAAACACCAGCCCCTGCATGACCCCCTACACTGCCCGAACACCACTGCACTGCCCTAAACCCTGAAACACCACCCCTAGCACGACCCCCTACACTGCCCGAACACCACTGCACTGCCCTAAACCACCACCCCTTCACGACCCCCTACACTGCCCGAACACCACTGCACTGCCCTAAACCCTGAAACACCACCCCCAGCATGACCCCTACACTGCCCGAACACCACTGCACTGCCCTAAACCCTGAAACACTACCCCCAGCAAGACCCCCTACACTGCCCGAACACCACTGCACTGCCCTAAACCCTGAAACATCACCCCCAGCAAGACCCCCTACACTGCTGACCTGCAGCCTAAACCACAAAACCTCAAGCAATACATATA
>CAWUFW010025496.1:0-44173 GCA_963921515.1 Calotriton arnoldi
TTATTATATAACACTATCTACTACGTTACAGTATCTCCTACATGGAGCTAGACACAAAGCACACAATACTTAAGCAAAGAAATGACAGTAAATAGCACTAATACACAGTGGGCCACAGGGAGGGGACCAAACCATATACTAAAAGAGTGGTATAAGAACCTCGACTCAAGTCAGGACAATGTCGAGAGGACGTAGAATTGCTGGGACCCCAAGGAACCAGCCAAGGTGATTAGATAGGGACCCCACTGAGTGTGTGTGCAGTGTGTGAACACGACCGCGTGCCCTGTACAAGTCTATGTGCAAGTCGTGGTTGGAATTTTAAAGATTAGGGACCCTTCCCAGTGGACTTCGAGGAAACCCCATGGAAGACAGAAGGTTGGAGAGCCACCCCACCGTGGATACAGAATTACCCAAGTTACCTAACCCAAGGAAGCCGGGTGCATAGGTGTGAAGTGGCGTTGGAAACCGCTGTCGAACCCAATGGGGTGTGAGAAGTTGGCCTGGCATATGCTGTCCACTAATTATAGTGGGCACCTTGCACCAGTCCAAATCGACTCTTATGGTAGGTAGGTTAAAGACAACCTTATTGAAAGCTATCCTAGTGGTAGCTGTGGAGAGCAGCCTTCAGGCTAAGTCTTGAAGGAATGTAAAGCAGCTTGTTTTACCAGTCTATAATCTCTTGAGTGACCAAATGAAAGAGCACCACACCAGGTATATATTCAAAATATATGTATTTATTACTAAACACACCCCTCTAGTCTCTTTATGAGGCTAGAGTTCGAAGTACATAGGTTATAAGATCTTAAATCACAGTAATAGCACAAATACACGTTTGGGCCCTAGGGGCGTACCAAACCATATACCAATAAAGTGGTATGCGAACCACGACTGAACTAGACACTAGGCCTAGAGCCTCTAGAAGTGCTTGGACCACAAGGAACCACCCAAGGTAGTGACACAGGGGACCCACGGGAGACGCGTGCAGTGTAAATACACAACCGCGATACGCCGTTAACTTCTATGGAGAAAGTCGGGATCGGGAAAATAGAGGAAAGGGACACTTTAAAGAGGACTAGGACAAAACCCTTTGAGATCTAGGACTTTGAAGAGTCTCTACCCACGGGAGCACCGGAGTACTCGTGTTACCTCACCCAGGGAAGCCGGGTGCATAGGTGCCTTTCGGGGTCGGGTTTCGTCGTCGGTTCTTATGGCGATCTGCTGCAAAGTGCTGCTGGCGACCAGGAGAAAAGTGTCCGGGTGGATCCAAGAGTGGATCGGAGTTCTGAAGAACCTGAAAGCAGAGGGGACAGAGTCTGGGTCACTAGCCAGTGACCAGGGAGGCGATGGACAGATGCCCACCGATGTCGAGTGCTTCAGGTGCGTTGACGGTCGTCTCGTTTCTGCAGCCACGAGGTCCAGGAGGCGTTGTCGGCGACCAGGAGCAGGATTCGGGCTGGTACACGATGTCTGTCGAGTGCTGCGGTGTCGGCGACCAGATTGGACCCAACAAGCCTTGGCAACGGCAAGTCTCGATGTAGCTGAAGATCGTCGATGGTGCAGACCAGCAAGGTCTGGGGAACTCACCCAGCAAGGGTAAGTGAGGGCAGGCCTGGAGCAACCAGACTGCCAAGTAAAGAAAAGATTGGCCTTCGGTAAGGGCTACTAGCCAACGGGCTAGCGACCGCGAAGGAGCCTCGTGACGCCGCACGTGGAGCTGGCTTACAGGACACTCGTGGAGTGGGGGCCAGTGATCTTCGGTGCAGGTGGTGCTGGAGGCTAGGGCTACTCGGAGCCCAAAGCACGACTTCTTGGGAGACCCAGAAGATGGTGCACTTGCAAGTGTGCTCGGTGTCCAGGGGTCACGGTCTCACGTTACCCACGATAGCCACGGGCCTCAGCTTTGCTGGGGACTCAGGGTAGCCTCGGGGAAGTCTGAGAATCCACCTCTGGTGATGCGATGACTTTGGCGTCCGACGGGAGCTTCAGTGATGCGAACCGGACAGATGCTTCTTTGGTGCCTGCCAAGCAGGGGAGTCACTCCTTGACCCCAAGGGAGATTCTTCAGTCCTCTAATCGTGAGTAGAGCGTCGAAGGTCCAGGATTCTGTTTCAGAGTTTCGTCCAGGTATAATCTAAAGTCCTAAGGACTGGGTTCCTACCTTTATTCCAAAAATAGGGGATGGACTACTCTGTGGCCCCACCTATGGGTGGGTCAGGGCAGAGGGGTGGCTACACCCCTTTCCCTTTGTCCAGTTCGCGCCAAAGCAGGGGCTGCAAGCCCCTGATCCGGTTTGAACTGGGGTATGCACAGGGACACCAAATGTGCCCCCAGTGCAGGACTTCAAAGCACCCGAAAGTGCTCCCGCCCAGCCCCAATACACATTGTCCTGTCTGGGGAGGTGGTCACACCTCCCTGGGACAGGAAACCTATTGTCCAGGCCTCCCCTGCCGGAGTTTCGTCCAGCAGCAGGAGGCCAGACTCGTGTCTGTGGCAGTAGCATCCATTTTGTGATGCCAGGCTCTGGAAAGAAGTTACCGGACTCGTCAGAGTTAACATGCCTTTCCCTCTAGAAGGGTGGAATGCTACCCCCGCCGCCAGAATTGGCGGGGGGTAGTATTCCAAGATGTTTGACACCAAACACGACATGTTTCGGTGCAGCCATTCCATAGTTAGCATTTTACCGCGAGGATATAATGCGTTTAAGAGTATATGGTCAGGCTGCACTACAAACAGCATCAGAGATGGTCTCCGAACGCTGCAGAGGGGCCCTGCTCATGCAGGGGCACCCTCTCACATAGAAACCATGCACTCTGCCTTTAGGATTGATAAGGCCTGCCTTAGGAGTGACTTATAGGTTTATATGTGTGTATGCATTTAGTGATATAGGTAACCTATACCACAGCAAGGGGTGCATGCACCACCTTACCCAGGCTGCAGTAGCAGACCTGTGGTGTCAGTTTGGATGGCCTACCAGGGGTGGCATAATATATGCTGCAGCCCCTGGCAGGCCTCTGAGGTACCTATGCCCTTGGTACATAGTATACCATATACTAGGGACTTACAAGGGCACTCCAGATCCCAATCAGAGATGTGCCTAAGGCACATGGAGACCCTTTTAAAGAGGAAACAGCTAGGCTGGGGTTCTGAATAGCAGGGCCCCAGCCAGACTAATGTCGAAAACCAGTGAAGTATCAGCAAAAAGTGGGGGTACCCCTGTGAAGCAGATCCTACTCTCCTACACAACCCCCCCAAACGTAGGGACATTAAACTAACCTTGCCCAGTTAAGTCTTCATGTTCTAAGTGGAAATACCTAGAGAGTCCATCTGCATTCGCATGGTTACTCCCAGGCCTATGTTCCACTGTAAAGTCCATCCCCTGTAGGGAAATGGACCACCTAAGCAGTTTGGGGTTTTCACCCTTCATTTGTTTTAGCCATAAGAGGGGCTTATGGTCTGTCTGAACCAGGAAGTGTGTACCAAACAAGTATGGCCTCAACTTCTTCAGAGCCCAGACCACAGCAAAGGCCTCCTCTCTATGGCTGACCAACGTTTCTCTCTAGGGGTCAGCCTTCTGCTAATAAAAGCTACTGGCTGATCCTGACCTTCTTCATTCAATTGTGACAGTACAGCCCCTACCCCCAATTCAGATGCATCAGTTTGAACAATGAACTTCTTGGAGTAATCAGGACTCTGCAGAATTGGAGCAGTGCACATGGCCTGCTTGAGGTCATCAAATGCCTTTTGACAGCTAACTGTCCACTGAACCTTTTTGGGCATTTTCTTAGAAGTTAAGTCATTCAAGGGTGTCACTATTGATCCATACCCCTTGACAAATCTCCTATAGTACCCAGTCAGGCCTAAGAAGGCTCTCACCTGAGTCTGGGTAGTGGGAGCAGTCCAGTCCATGATGGTCTGGATCTTGCTCTGCAAAGGTTGAACCTGGCCTCCACCCACAAGGTGGCCCAGGTACACAACCTGACTCTGCCCTATCTGGCACTTAGTGGCCTTGATAGTCAGGCCTGCCTTTTGCAGGGCCTGTAAAACATTCCTGAGGTGGACCAGGTGATCCTCCCAGGTGGAGCTAAAGACAGCAATATCATCTAGATAAGCTGCACTATAGGCCTCCAGTCCTGTGAGAACTGTGTTCACCAACCTCTGGAAAGTGGCAGGTGCATTTTTCAGACCAAAGGGCATCACCACAAATTGATAATGCCCACTAGGGGTTGAAAATGCTGTTTTGGGCTTTGCAGCATCAGCTAGTCTGATCTGCCAGTAGCCAGCTGTTAGGTCAAATGTGCTGAGATATTTGGCAGAGGCCAAAGTATCTATGAGCTCATCTGCCCTGGGTATTGGATGGGCATCAGTCCTAGTGACTGCATTGAGGCCCCTGTAGTCTACACAAAACCTCATCTCTCTTTTCCCACCACTGGTGTGAGGTTTAGGTACTAGGACTACTGGACTAGCCCAAGGGCTATCTGAGGGCTCAATCACTCCCAATTCCAACATCTTCTGGACTTCAGTCCTGATACAGTCCCTGACATGGTCAGGTTGCCTATAAATCTTGTTTTTAATAGGCAGACTGTCCCCAGTGTCCACTTCATGAGTGCACCAGGTGGTCTGACTGGGTGTCAGAGAAAACATATGTCTAAACTGATTGAGGACTTGCCTGCAATCAGTTTGTTGCTGGGTAGTGAGGCTGCCTGCCAAGGCTGCACCATCAACTGACCCATCGTCAGGGTTCTGTGAGAGCAGGTCAGGGAGTGGGTCACTCTCTTCCTCCTGCCCTTCATCAGTAGCCATGAGCAAGCCCATGTCTGCCCTGTCCACATATGGCTTAAGTCTGTTGACATGGAGAACCCTGTGGGGACTCCTGGGTGTTCCCAGGTCTACTAAGTAAGTGACCTCACCCTTCTGCTCAACAATAGTGTGGGGTCCACTCCATTTGTCTTGGAGAGCTGCTGGGGCCACTGGCTCCAACACCCACACCTTCTGTCCTGGCTGGTAAACAGTTAGGACAGCCTTTTGGTCATGCCAGGCCTTTTGAAGTTCCTGGCTAGCCTCAAGGTTTTTGGTTGCCTTTTTCATGTACTCAGCCATCCTGGAGCGGAGACCAAGTACATAGTCCACTATATCTTGCTTTGGGGGCTTGAGAGGTAACTCCCATCCTTCCTTCACCAAGCACAGTGGACCCCTCACAGGGTGGCCAAACAGAAGTTCAAAAGGGCTGTAACCAACCCCTTCTGAGGCACCTCCCTATATGCGAATAAAAGGCAGGGCAAGAGTATGTCCCATCTACGCCTAAGCTTTTCTGGGAGCCCTTTAATCATGCCCTTCAAGGTTTTGTTGAATCTCTCAACTAAACCATTGCATTGTGGGTGATAGGGTGTGGTGAACTTATAAGTAACTCCACACTCCTTCCACATTGCCTTTAAGTACCCAGACATGAAGTTTGCACCCCTGTCTGATACCACCTCCTTAGGAAAGCCCACTCTTGAGAAAATTCCCAGGAGGGCCCTTGCCACCACAGGTGCTGTAGTGGTCCTAAGGGGTATAGCCTCTGGATACCTGGTGGCATGATCCACTACCACCAGTATAAATCTGTGCCCAGATGCTGTTTGGGGATCCATGGGACCAACAATGTCAATCCCTACCCTCTCAAAGGGCACCCCCACCACAGGTAGTGGTATCAGGGGGGCCTTTGTAGTGCCACCTGCTTTGCCACTGGCTTGGCAGGTTACACAGGAGCGACAAAACTCCTTACTGTCTTCAGACATGTGGGGCCAGTGAAAGTGAGGGACAATTCTGTCCCAAGTCTTGTTCTGGCCCAGGTGTCCTGCTAAGGGAATATCATGGGCTAGGGTCAATAGGAAGCCCCTGAACTTCAAAGGTATTACCAACCTCCTGGTAGCACCAGGCTTGGGGTCTCTACTCTCTGAGTACAGGAGTCCATCATCCCAATACACTGTATGGGGACCACTAGCTTTCCCAGCAGCCTCAGCAGCAGCTTGCTGTCTGAGGGGTTCAAGGGAGGGGCAGCTCTGCTGCTCCTGGCTCAGATCTGCCCTAGAAGGTCCCCCTGTCCCCAAGAACTCAACCTGGTCAGGCTCAAGTTCCTCTGGGACAGTTCCTTCTTCAGGGCTGAGATCATCCCCCTCAAGGGACTGATCTTCCTCCTGAGCCAAGGGGAAGGCACTGCCTTAACCCTACTACTCCTCCTCTTGGAAGGCACTTGGTCCATTCTTCCAGAATCCAAGGCCTGTTCAGTTTTAGACAGTTTAGCTTGTGACCTGGTCACAGCAAACACATCTGCAGGGATCCCCAGCATTTCTGCATGGGTCCTGAGCTCCACTTCTGCCCAAGCAGAAGTCTCTAAGTCATTGCCAAGCAAGCATTCGACTGGTAGGTTTGCACTTACCACAACCTTCTTAAGGCCAGTTACCCCTCCCCAGGAGAAGTTAACAACTGCCAGAGTATGGTCTGTTCTGACATTGCTAGCATTGGTCACTTGGTACATTTCACCAAGTATAACTTGCCCAGGTAGCACAAGGTCTTGTGTCACCATTGTGACACTTGCCCCTGTGTCCCTAAATGCCAAAGCCTCTCGTCCATTGATTAAAGGCTGTTGTCTGTACTTGCCCAGATTACTGGGACTCACAGTGGAGGTCACATCCATGCCTCCATCACAGACTAACACAGCCTGAGTCAGCTCCCTGACTAAGTCAGAGCCCAACTCAGTTCCCAGGGTGAACCCTACTAAACCCTTTGCTGGAGCACTTCCACCAACTGTACTAGGGGGAACAGGTGCCTTAGGGGCATTGGTGGATGCTGGACTGGAGTCTTTGGACTTGGTGCAATCACTGGTCCAGTGGGTCTTTTGCTTACAGACCTTGCACCATGGTTTTCTTTGGCCTTTACCCTTGGTAGACTGGGAATCCCCACCAGAAGAAGATTTTTGGGGGCCTGATGAAGACTTTTGATCTTTACCCTTCTCCCCACCCTTGTCAGAGTTCTTAGCATCTTGCTTCTTGGTTTCCCCACCTTGGTTCTGTACCTTCTGCTTCACCCTGGTTCTGACCCATTTGTCTGCCTTCTTTCCCAATTCTTGGGGAGAGGTCAGATCAGAGTCAACCAGGTACTGATGCAACAGCTGGTTTTGACAGTTATTAAGAATCTGCTCCCTCATTATCAGATTATACAATCCTGAGAAGTCACACACCTTACTGCCCATCAACCAGCCTTCCAGAGCCTTGGCAGAACAATCCACATAGTCTACCCAGTCTTGAGTCTGTGCTTTTTGGGTGTCTCTGAACTTCAACCTGTACTGTTCAGTGGTTAGGCCAAACCCATCAATAAGAGCACTCTTCAAGACCTTGTAATTGTCAGCATCCTCCTCTCTAACAGTGAGGAGCTTGTCTCTACCTTTGTCAGCAAAGGAGAGCCACAAGATTGCTGCCCACTGCTCCTGAGGGACCTTCTGTACCTTACAGGCCCTCTCTAAAGCAGTTATCCATTTGTGGATATCATCCCCACTCTGGTAGGGAGGGACAATCTTGCTCAGGTTCCTATGGTCATAGGACCTTTCCCTATCTCTAGGGATATGGCTGCCACCATGGGACTCTAGTCCCAACTTTCTTCTCTCTTTAAGGAGATCTAGGGATTCTCTATCTAAAGCCAATTGCTTCTTCCTGATCTCCAGTTGAGTTTCCTCATACTGGACCAGTCTCTTTCTTCTCTCATGAGAGGATTCCCTCCTGTGAGAAGAAACAGAGCTCCCTATTGAGGTGCCAGAGTGGTTAGACTCCTGAGAAGGAGACCTAGACTTTCTGAGCACACTCATAATCCTTCCTGGGGGGACAAAGGTGTGGTTCTCCAGATCCTCATCTTCATCTTCCCCAGAAGGGATTGGGTTTTCCAGGTCAGGGTCATTGTCACCCTCCTGGTCAGTTTCAGAGGGGGGCTGGGGGTAGTAGTACCCCTGGTCCCTTCCTCATCTGCTGGCCCACCCTCTGCTCCTACCCCTTCAGTCTCTGAGGACTTACTAAGATCATAAGCCACCAACAACTCCTGGAGGTGTTGGGTGGTGGGACTTTGGCCTGTCCTTAATTTCCTCACGTTACACAAAGCTCTCAGTTCCAAGAATGGGAGTGTGTCATACTTGGAGGGGAAGCTCAATGGCTTCCTGCAGGGCATCTTTGGATCCTGCTTTTAAAGACATTACTAGTGTGGTGTGGTGTATGCACTACCTACTCTAGTGTGGCCTACTAAACTCTCTTGAGTTGTAGAAAGGGTTGTGCTATCCCTTAACACACAACTCTAAGTTCAGTAGAACTTACTGATATTCTAAGCTTAAATTATATGTACCTTAGGTACCTTTAGTGGTTTTCAGTTGATCAATTCAATTGAGATTATCTGGTAAAACAATAGCAAGCTGGAATCCCACACGCTGCACACCAATGTGAGAAGTTGGCCTGGCATATGCTGTCCACTAATTATAGTGGGCACCTTGCACCAGTCCAAATCGACTCTTATGGTAGGTAGGTTAAAGACAACCTTATTGAAAGCTATCCTAGTGGTAGCTGTGGAGAGCAGCCTTCAGGCTAAGTCTTGAAGGAATGTAAAGCAGCTTGTTTTACCAGTCTATAATCTCTTGAGTGACCAAATGAAAGAGCACCACACCAGGTATATATTCAAAATATATGTATTTATTACTAAACACACCCCTCTAGTCTCTTTATGAGGCTAGAGTTCGAAATACATAGGTTATAAGATCTTAAATCACAGTAATAGCACAAATACACGTTTGGGCCCTAGGGGCGTACCAAACCATATACCAATAAAGTGGTATGCGAACCACGACTGAACTAGACACTAGGCCTAGAGCCTCTAGAAGTGCTTGGACCACAAGGAACCACCCAAGGTAGTGACACAGGGGACCCACGGGAGACAGCGTGCAGTGTAAATACACAACCGCGATACGCCGTTAACTTCTATGGAGAAAGTCGGGATCGGGAAAATAGAGGAAAGGGACACTTTAAAGAGGACTAGGACAAAACCCTTTGAGATCTAGGACTTTGAAGAGTCTCTACCCACGGGAGCACCGGAGTACTCGTGTTACCTCACCCAGGGAAGCCGGGTGCATAGGTGCCTTTCGGGGTCGGGTTTCGTCGTCGGTTCTTATGGCGATCTGCTGCAAAGTGCTGCTGGCGACCAGGAGAAAAGTGTCCGGGTGGATCCAAGAGTGGATCGGAGTTCTGAAGAACCTGAAAGCAGAGGGGACAGAGTCTGGGTCACTAGCCAGTGACCAGGGAGGCGATGGACAGATGCCCACCGATGTCGAGTGCTTCAGGTGCGTTGACGGTCGTCTCGTTTCTGCAGCCACGAGGTCCAGGAGGCGTTGTCGGCGACCAGGAGCAGGATTCGGGCTGGTACACGATGTCTGTCGAGTGCTGCGGTGTCGGCGACCAGATTGGACCCAACAAGCCTTGGCAACGGCAAGTCTCGATGTAGCTGAAGATCGTCGATGGTGCAGACCAGCAAGGTCTGGGGAACTCACCCAGCAAGGGTAAGTGAGGGCAGGCCTGGAGCAACCAGACTGCCAAGTAAAGAAAAGATTGGCCTTCGGTAAGGGCTACTAGCCAACGGGCTAGCGACCGCGAAGGAGCCTCGTGACGCCGCACGTGGAGCTGGCTTACAGGACACTCGTGGAGTGGGGGCCAGTGATCTTCGGTGCAGGTGGTGCTGGAGGCTAGGGCTACTCGGAGCCCAAAGCACGACTTCTTGGGAGACCCAGAAGATGGTGCACTTGCAAGTGTGCTCGGTGTCCAGGGGTCACGGTCTCACGTTACCCACGATAGCCACGGGCCTCAGCTTTGCTGGGGACTCAGGGTAGCCTCGGGGAAGTCTGAGAATCCACCTCTGGTGATGCGATGACTTTGGCGTCCGACGGGAGCTTCAGTGATGCGAACCGGACAGATGCTTCTTTGGTGCCTGCCAAGCAGGGAGTCACTCCTTGACCCCAAGGGAGATTCTTCAGTCCTCTAATCGTGAGTAGAGCGTCGAAGGTCCAGGATTCTGTTTCAGAGTTTCGTCCAGGTATAATCTAAAGTCCTAAGGACTGGGTTCCTACCTTTATTCCAAAAATAGGGGATGGACTACTCTGTGGCCCCACCTATGGGTGGGTCAGGGCAGAGGGGTGGCTACACCCCTTTCCCTTTGTCCAGTTCGCGCCAAAGCAGGGGCTGCAAGCCCCTGATCCGGTTTGAACTGGGGTATGCACAGGGACACCAAATGTGCCCCCAGTGCAGGACTTCAAAGCACCCGAAAGTGCTCCCGCCCAGCCCCAATACACATTGTCCTGTCTGGGGAGGTGGTCACACCTCCCTGGGACAGGAAACCTATTGTCCAGGCCTCCCCTGCCGGAGTTTCGTCCAGCAGCAGGAGGCCAGACTCGTGTCTGTGGCAGTAGCATCCATTTTGTGATGCCAGGCTCTGGAAAGAAGTTACCGGACTCGTCAGAGTTAACATGCCTTTCCCTCTAGAAGGGTGGAATGCTACCCCCGCCGCCAGAATTGGCGGGGGTAGTATTCCAAGATGTTTGACACCAAACACGACATGTTTCGGTGCAGCCATTCCATAGTTAGCATTTTACCGCGAGGATATAATGCGTTTAAGAGTATATGGTCAGGCTGCACTACAAACAGCATCAGAGATGGTCTCCGAACGCTGCAGAGGGGCCCTGCTCATGCAGGGGCACCCTCTCACATAGAAACCATGCACTCTGCCTTTAGGATTGATAAGGCCTGCCTTAGGAGTGACTTATAGGTTTATATGTGTGTATGCATTTAGTGATATAGGTAACCTATACCACAGCAAGGGGTGCATGCACCACCTTACCCAGGCTGCAGTAGCAGACCTGTGGTGTCAGTTTGGATGGCCTACCAGGGGTGGCATAATATATGCTGCAGCCCCTGGCAGGCCTCTGAGGTACCTATGCCCTTGGTACATAGTATACCATATACTAGGGACTTACAAGGGCACTCCAGATCCCAATCAGAGATGTGCCTAAGGCACATGGAGACCCTTTTAAAGAGGAAACAGCTAGGCTGGGGTTCTGAATAGCAGGGCCCCAGCCAGACTAATGTCGAAAACCAGTGAAGTATCAGCAAAAAGTGGGGGTACCCCTGTGAAGCAGATCCTACTCTCCTACATGGGGGACTTCCAAGAAAAGCCGCTGCTGGAAGAGGAGAAAGTGTCCGTTGGAATTGAAACGTGGATTCTTTTCAAAGAGTACCTGAAAGCAGAGGGGACAGAGTCTAGGTCACTTGAGAGTGGCCAGGGGCTCGGCAGACCAATGCCCACCGATGTCGGGTGCTTCAGGATAGTTAACAGTGACCTTGACTCTGCAGCTGCGGGGACCAGACGGCGTTGAGGATGACCAGGAGCTGGATGCGAGCTGTCCCACAAAGGATGTCGAGTGCTGAGGGGTCGGTGTCCCGCAGGAGCACCAACAAGCCTTGGCAAAAGCAACCCACAAAGCAAGTCAAGGAAGTGTACGGTTCGGACCAGCAAGGTCCAGGGGACTCACCACAAGCAGGGGAGTCAGGACAAGCCCACAGCAATCAGGGGAGCCCAAGAAAAACAAAATGACCCTCAGTTGGACCCACAGGCCGGAGGCACAGGAGTCGTGAGAGGACCTCAAGCAGCTTCACAAAACAACAGGCCACAGAGCACACAGTGCGAGGTGGTTGAAGGTCTTTGGAGGAAAAGTTTCCAGAGGTTGGGGCTACTTGGAGCCTAGTGCACTTGTCACAGGATTGCCAACAAGCACAGGCACTTGCAAAAATATGTGGCGCACAGGGGTTGAGGTATTGCAGCCCCCATGAGGGATACTGGCTTCAAACTCGGTGAGAGGGCAGCTCGCACCTCGAGGGACATAGAAACCCACCTCCTGTGTTGCTGAGCCTTTCGGAGTCTGTAGGAGCTTGGGATCAGCAGACCAGTCAGTAGTGTTGCGGTGCCTGCAAAGGCAGGGGAGTGACTACTTCACTCCAAGGAAGATTATCTTCAGGTGTCTTGGATGCTACACAGGTCCTACACAGATCCTGTACAGTGCACAGTGCACAGTCACAGACATTGCAGCAGACTGAGAGGGAGACGAAGTCAGGCCCAAACGGTCGAGGTGCAGTGGTTTCAGTTTTGAATCTTGTCCACGACAAATTTAAGGTCCTACAGCCAGGTAAGCCCTTAAGTACCCACGGTGTCATGTAGTTCCTATAAAACCTATACAGGATCTGCGCATTTAGGCAACATACACTGCGGGCTTGGTGTTCAGACTGATTCCAGACACCCCTCCGGGTATGTTGGCCTGTGTACCAGCTAGCTCACAGTGCCACTAGAAACTCCTCTTACCAAGGAGAGAATAGTTCTTGGCAACTATCGAACATGACAACCCTGATACCTCAGGACCGTGGAAACAGTGCAATACTTTTCGCTCAGTCACTCGTGCTCACTTTGTCTCAGAGAGATACACAGAATAAACGATATGGACGTTTTTCAATAAGCGTTTATTGAACAGTCGTTATTCTAGTGTAAAATAGGTGTGCTGAAACAACCACTAGACTGAAACAGGTATAAATGATTAGAAGCACTAAGAAGTTAAAAGTATGGTAGATTTCTATCATCTTGTTATAACCATGAATATAGGCAAGTATATAAAATACATGATAATAACATGCGTACTCCTACGATGCTACCCTAACTAGATGTACCTAAGTGTACCTAGCATGTATGTAGGTGTTAAGCCAAGAATCCCTCTAGGATAAAGTCAACCCCATTACCTGAAGTGAGAGACTGTGGGACCCCGTCTTGGTCTCGAGCTGGACACCCCGCAAGGAATGTTAGACCACTGCAAGCTGGAGTATCTGCATGCAGGAACCTCAGCGTCTCACGTCAGTGTGTCGGTGTGATCTCCTCTGACTATCTCAGCAAGATGTGATGTTTATATACCCAAAGGTATCCCCAGGGGTTCTACCTTGCTGTGCCATTGTCGGACTTAGGATGACGTCGGAAATAAACCTTGTACATAGTTATTATGCAGGAGATGGTAGTCCTGCTGAGTTTCCAAGAATTCTCATGCATAATGTATGAGGCTATTGTTCAGGGAAAAACCCACGTTCTGTAAGCAGTACCGTAACTAGGTAAAGGGTCAGTCCTAGCAGCCTGTTATGTATGTAATGTAGGGACGAATATAGGTGAAAGGTTGGGATATTACCCGGGCCTATATTGGGGTACCTATATGGAATATAACACCCACTCCTCATCCGACTGGACGACATAATTGAATTCTAACGTAGTACCAGGTTGTCTAGGTACTGGTACGCTAACAACTGTAGTAAAAACCATAGTTCTGCTAAAAAATATTAAAAAACTCTAAAAAGTGCTAAAACAAAAGAATTGTCACTCAAGCAATAGCTCTAATGTGTCCGTGTATATAGTTTGAATGGCTACAAGCATCGGAAAGCCAGACAGTTCATAAAAAGTGTGAATTGTTTTAGGAACTCCAATTTGAGTCTGTTTAAAAAAAGGCCGAATTTTTCCCAGCACACGACGAGCCAAATGTTTACGTGTCCTGGCTGGTAGATGCAACATTGCTGTTGCCTGCCTTCGCAGATGACGATCCATGTAACACCTCGCAGATTACATCAATTGAGCACAGATGATCTTCTGTACTGCGTGCAGCCGATGCTGGGGCAGCCTGTGCACCATCCAAGGGCTGGGTGTTAGTGGATGATCTGGTATCCATTCCAACAGGAACAGAGTCTTCTTGTGGTGGCTCTAAGAATGCCGCCATCAACATAGGAATACGCTGGGGACACTACAGAACATGGGCCGTTATCGGGTCCAGTTATGCATCAACCTCCGGTTGCGCAACTGATGGAAGTGTCAGACAGAGATCCAACACGCATTCTTCTCCGCAGAACAGGCATCGGAGAACAGGTAAGATGCAGTCCATCCATCCATCCAGACTGGTCTAAATGACAGGAACCAAGAGGCACTGAGTTCCTGTAGGCGAGGTGTGCCCAGATGTTGTACCATGCGATCACGGTATTTGCGCTCCAGGAGTGCTTTTTCCATCTCCTTGGTGACTGGGACGTCCATTGCGTAGCAGAAAAATTACAACCAGGATACCTGCTATTAGAAACAGGATCAGCAGAAGACCTCCAAAAATGCTTCAGAATACGGAGTGTATAAAGTTTGGTATAACTCCGAGGACCGTCTAAAAGGTGCTTAACAGTCCCGAACCTATGGTCTTAAATAGGTGGACTATACCCGTCGTATCAGACATGTTAAAGATACGATTTACCATTTCTGTGAAATGGAAGGGGCAGTTCGTACGTATGAGTTCCTGTATCTCAGCCGAGGACCTTGCTATTTTGAGATCAAAAGTCTCCCGGGCGGAGGTTAAGGGCACGGTTTTCTGTAGACGCATGGCTTTCATTCTGCTCAGAGTATCAAACTGTATAAAGGAAACATTCAATGAAGGCCATAGCGGCGCCTCCCTGACTATGTGTGTCAGTGGAAACAATACTTGCATACAGCAAGTAACCCTGGAGCTCACGGTGACTAGATATGCGATGCCCGGAAGCATCCCACAACAACCTTGATCGTTCAGCATCAAGTAACTCCCATTTGAAAGTAGCTTGAAAACTGGGGTAATCACGGCTGCCGGGGTACCCCTCAAGTGACAGGATAGGTTTGCTACTGAACCATTGCAGGCCCTGTGCAGCATGAGATCCTGGCATATGAGAGATCCACTTAAAGCATTCTCACAGTTTGTACCGCTTAGAAACACTTCTAGATCCCCACTCCAGCATCGAAATCTACACAGTAATTCCCAAGATTCCTTGATGAATTCCCTACCCATTTCTTCATATCTGCCTGCCTGTTGTTGTTCTAGGCAATACTGAAACTGGAAAGTTGTGACCGGTAAAGTTATATGGCCATGGATTAACTACTCTGTGGATGGTGATTCTGCCACAGTAAAAGGTAATCTGTCCAGTTTTTCAATACGCACCATTGTATATTTTGCTCCCCTTTGTGCCATTTTCATCTGTTTTTCCATTAGATTGTATGCAGAAAACAAGGACGTACTGTTGATAAAACACCAAGGCACATAACCTGCGCGCAATGATTGCAGCGTCCAGCTTAATAACATAATAGAACGTAATTGCGATTGCCCGTGCTGTAGTATGGACAAATCTTGTACAATAGCAGAAGATACAATGTTGCCCAGTGAATAAATCCTGGATGCTAACGTAGTCATACCATTGTCAATTACGGCTAACGTCTTTTCTAAGTTAATCCTGTCTATTTCTCGAAGTCTCTCCGCTGCTTCTTGTTGGGAGATCTTCCAAATGTCATTATAGACAGCGTATAAGAAACGTTTTTGATGTGGCTTTCTGGGACCTAATAAAAAATCCTGTAGGTCCACATCCTCTGTAAGTAAGGAAAAGTGTTGTTTCACCTGTGGTAGTGTTGAGGTCTTTGCCAATCGAGGCATAATATCCCAACACTGTATGATGTCACCACCCCCGGATGTTCTCTTTGTACATAGCGTGGGTCTGGCCTATGAATACTGAACCCTTCGGTGGTACCCCTGAATCTTTCCTGACATCTGTTAGTGTCTGTGGGCCAAACCAACCATCCCTTCCAATTGGGGTCCATTCTATTGTATTGTAAAACATCATCTATTGTAGCCCCGTCTTCTGATGTAAAATTTTCCTCTGTATGTTTTGGTGTTGGGACCCGAGGTGTGTTCAAATCCTTGTTCTTGGCTATCCCAAGACAGGAAGTCTTTTGCACAGTTTCATTTAGAAATATCATTTGCTGAGGAATGAGGCATGCTCTAAATAGCGCTTCTGTTCCCTGAACTTGCCAATCTCTAGAACCCCAGACTGATTTTAAGTCTATAGTGTCTTTCCATAAGTCGAAATCTGTTTGGTGTTAGTCAGCATATTTTTCTATGCGGATGTCGGTGCAACCTTATAGTAATGGGTCTGAAACGTTAAACCCTGAAAAATATTTGAAAATATTCCTCGGGTTACTGGATTTGTTTAGAAAATGAGGACCATAATGTTGATAACAATACATGGTGTTAAAATCTGATGTGTCTTCCAACATTTCATTGCTAGAAAATGCGGCAGACTTTTTTAAATTAGACAACATATTGTTTACAGTTTCAAAATCCCAATCATCGGAAAATGTACTGGAGGTAATGATATCATTTAAGGACATTTTTTTAAAATGTGGTATTTTTAAAAGTTCAGTCGGGCCAAATATATCATAATTAACCTTGTCCCATACTATAGTATCAGGTATAGGAACTGCTGAAATGTTCACTGATGACAAGTCTCTTTGTTCACGATGTGATGAAACATGAGGTTTCAGGATCAAGTTCACTTTCGAAACTGCAGAGCTTTGGCGAAGGTAAGTTCCATTAACAAGTAAGCAAAAGACAGTTACTAAGCCTATCCAGAAAATTATCCCAGTGATTATCCAAAGTTCTATCCAAGGTGACACCAGGTAAGTCTTTTTAAGAAAAATGAAGAAGTCTTTGACTTGTTGTTGACAATATTTTGGGGCTGGCGTTGTTTCAGGTTCGCTTGGATCCAACGAAAAGGTATCAAAGTCAATGAAATAGCCAGATGCAGTTCGATCTATTTTTGGTAGCTCAGCAGGTTTTGTTGAACTTGTAGATGGCTCTTGTTGAGGCATGTTTATGTAGACATCGGTGTTAAGTCGAATTGAAATTTGTCTTTCATTTTGATTTTGAATTTCTGTTTCAAGAGAACGAGTTCCATGGCATTGTTGCATAGTCCATCATTCCATATAGGAGACTCTTCAAACGTGATGAGCCTTTCCGTCTGAACTTCCAGTATGGTAGCGAAAGGAGGGCGTTGGTTACCCAGGAGCCCACGAGGCCTACTTTTTAGTATCGGCCACATAGTGTGGTTTTATCAGATCAATGGAGACAAATCTTTTCTCCTTTTTCCCGGCAAGAGGCAGCAGAAGTACAGTTCTTGTTCCTTCAATGGCCAGGACAGGTACAGGCTTTCTGTATGATGGTCCAAATTCTCTTTTGTCCGTTATCTTTTCTCTGACCAGATCCCTGACTTTAGGAATCCAGACAGGTCTTGCCGTGAGTGACTTGACTTCCCCAGTGGCGGACCGTTTTACCTGCACATTGCTCTGTAGTGCTCTGGATTCATTCAGATCCTGTAAAACAGCCAAACGTTTACTGATATCAAAAGGTTTCTCATCCGCCACTGTGCCTTCACAATCAAGATCAGGTACCCACATTCTCGTCCCAAATAGGGCCTCATATGGAGTGCCACCCCCTTAAGAACTTCTTGGCATGTTATTCAAGGCCCGCTGTACCCCATATAAGTGATTAACCCAACTACCACCCGTGCCTAATACTCTAGCTGTTAATGATTGCTGAAGTCCCGGTTTTTCCTTTCCACAACCGAATTTCCCTCGGGATGGTACGGAGAGGAGTACCGCAGTGCAACACCCAAACTTCCCATGGCTTCCTTGTAAGCCCTAGAGCTAAACGCGTGGCCACGGTCAGAATGTAATATGCCAACTGCGTATGTCCCTATAAAGACTCGCAAATCTTTGATAACAGTTTGAGCGTCAGCCGAGCGCTGAGGCCATACCCATAGGAATCTCGAGCAGGAATCCACTGCAACCATGATGTACTTATAAGCCCAATCAGATTGTAAGGGGCCGCAGTGGTCCAAATAGACACACGATAGTGGTCTGTCTGATATTAATAATGGTGTCTGGTTGAGCCCTTCATCTGTTGACAGATGTTGCACTTTAAGACATAATCTTTGGTCTGCTTCGTTAACCCTGGCCACCAATAGCGTTGTTTCAGTAAAGAAACTGTCGCCGTAACACCTGCGTGCGCAGAACCAAGACCCTCGTGTGCAGCTAAAATTAAGCCTAATCTGCGATCCATGTTCGGTATTACTCTATCCCCCACTCCTGGAATCTGAGCAAATGGAACGTTATTTGCATCTAACTTGGAGGAGTACTTGAGTGGAAAACCTTTCAGCAGTGCCTTGTTGTCTTTGCGTGAGGCAATGACAGCTACCATTATCTGTCCGTCTATTCTCATTTTTAGGTCGGAGCCTCGAGTAGCGCGCATAGCGCTGCTAGGCGAAGACTTTAAGTGAGGGTTTCAGAAGCTGACCACACGCTCGTGCGTCGTGGCCTTTTCGGGCAGTTACGCGCGCAGGGCCGACATCTGTTTCCCATTATCGTGCCCAGACGCGTGCACGATAATTGGAAACATATGCCGGCCGTGCGGGGAAAAGGCCATGACGCACGAGCGTCTGGTCAGCTGAGCAGGCTGCCGCGCTCGCTCGCCCACGCTCCTCCGTTTCGATTCCGTGCTTGTTAGATGGTGCCTTTGGAACACGTAACTTTGTCTGGTACCCCAGGGGTACAGCTCAGAGCGTAGTTTAGTCTGTGGGCGTGTTTCTCCGAGAGTTACACTCTAGTTCTGCGCTGAAGGATTGTGGTCTGCTGTGCAAAAGCACGTGTTTTGAAGAAGCAAGCAGGGGCGGCGGGATAGTCGAGCAGGTAAGGGCAAGAGCATGTTCACTGTGCACGGACCGGAGCGGGTCACTGTAACCGCACGATTGAGTCCTTTTACTGCAATGGCTGCTCCTTTGTAGCTCGCAGTGATTGCTCTCCACTAGCCTGTTATGATTGCAATGCTTAATGGCGTATCTGGCGTGACCAAAACAGAAGTATTACGAAAGCTGGGTTATGTGTCGTATTTTATTTGGACCCCAAGTAGGATTCGTATCGGAGGGTAGGTTTTGTAGCCTGCAGTGTTACCCGCCCCCTGCCTCAGCTCTTGCACCCTTAGGAGCCACAGTCAGCGATCGATAGCCAGACTCCGCGTTGCATCCACTGAGTAAGTAAGCATGCCCCTTTATTTCTAAACTCAGCCTTTGCTGAGTAATTTGTGTCCTCGCCCACACAACTAAAATCAAACCCTTATGTGGGTGTGATTTTATTTCAGATTGTCACTAGTGTAGTTATGCGTCCTTGCAATTTAGTTCCTAAAAGATGTGCTATCCCCTAGTGTGGCTCACGTAAGTCATGGAAGTTTTTGAAGAACCATCCCATTTCACTTACATAGGCTGTGATGACCCGGAAGTGTTTAAATTCTGTTTGGGATAAGGGTAGTCGTCCTGACTGACATGTTGCGGGCCTGCTTTTATTTGACATTCCCATGTTATTAGTGTGGTTGTGTGTAACATTTACTCGTGTCATGTGACAAGTTGAGTGACATTTTTTGCGAGGTCAGCTAAATATATATAAATAATAATGATGACTTCAGAAATGACCCTTCTTTTAGATCTGGCTTGACAGCGCAACTGTTGCTAGTTTTCAGTGTGCGTGCTGTATAGCAAGCAGCATGGAACATGAGGAAAATCTGCGCCTGGCTGCTGGTGTCAGCCTTTTTCTGCAACCTTTTTAAAATGCTGCTCTCCTCTTTCGTAAGTAAATTGGGATGGAGAGCTTCTACGCCGAAAGTCTTATGGTGTGGGGACTGGTTTTTGTTTCTTGTGGCTTTTCCCTTTGTTGTTGTTTCATCCTATTTGCTTGCAAGCCTGCTTCCGGTTGCAAGCCCAGACCTCTGTTATTTTTTATATTATTTTGAAAAACATTGTTTTCAGGCTTGTTGGGTCAATTGTATCAACTGACTCAGAACAATAACAGACTTCACCATGGCAAACATAAGCTCAGAATAATAACTCAGACTTCACCATGGTAAACCTAAGCTTAGCCGCTCTGATTTCTATCGCATTAGTTTATTCTTCTCCCTCCTTTTTTTGCTGTCATACACTCACTCCTTCAGCTGATCTGTCTTTCCCATCTACACTTTGTCTGGCTTCTATAGCGCCTTCATCCTGCTCCAAGCCAAGCCCTCGCAGCACTATATGTTGTGTCTCCTCCCCATAAGCACAATAATTATTTACTGCAATGCAACAGCAGGCTCTTAAGTAAATAAACAAGCATTGGCATAGCCAATAGGTCTCGCATTTGGGACCTTATAAGTGTTTAGCCATGCAACAGTTGATGTTGTTGCACCAAGGATATTGTGCTGCATAACTAAATACTTATAAGGTCCCAAAAGCGAGACCTATTGGCTATGCCAATGCTTGTTGAACTAGTGATTGCAGCTACGGACGCAGTTCGAACTGCCCCCTTCGCGGCTTCATCAGCCAATGAATTCCCTTCAACGTGAACGCCATCACGTTGATGACTCAGCGTGTGTATCACGTGAACTCTTGGTAGCTCGTTTTTCAACTCGGCTACCTGTTCCCATAGCATTGTATGCTTAATTGTGCCACCTTTTAAGTCCTTAAACCCATTTTGTCCCCAATAGTGAAGATATTCATTGTATGACTGGACACAGTAAAAAGAATCGCACACTATTAGTGTGGGGAATTCTCGATCCGTATTATTCAGTGCCAGTAAAAGTGCTTTTAGTTCTGCTAGCTGAGCCATGCAGTCTCCTAGAGACTGAGTTTTTGTACAGCTTGGATGGAACTTGCCATCCCGCATACGACCTTTTACAATCGCACATGCAGTGCTGTATTGTTCTTTACTTCCAATGGCCGGCTGAGCAGATCCATCAGTGTAAATTATGTATTCATACTGATCTAGAGGCATAATTGCATTCGGGAGAGGATATTCTTGTTCGTATTGCAGGAATGCTTGTGTTTTTAGACTAGGGTCGTATCTGTATTCTACATCGGATGCAGTGAGAGAATTAGCCCATTGTATCCATCTCAGATGTAAGGCTATAGCATTTGAAACACTTGCCTTTGTCACAGCCTCTAAGGCCGGTACCGGAGTCACAACAATTATTCGTTTCCCCTGAGCCAGTGCTCTTTCTCTCACTACAGCAGTCTGTATGGCTGTCAGAATTTTTTCCGTAGATGCAAAACGCATCTCAGCATTTGTGTACAAGTGTGATTTGTATGCTATGGGTACTGTTTCACTTTCATTGTATTTTAAGTAGCTGTACCCAGATTGACCCGCAACTCTACGGATTACTAGATTGCGGACATTTACGCGTGTCTGTAAGTGTTTGGACGCTATCATGTCAGCTTGTAGGGAACGAAGGATATCTGTGTGTTCCTGTGTCCATAGCCTAACTGAAAAATCAGGTCTTATGAGGTCATAGAAAGGTTTAACCCTTTCTGTGTAATCCAAAATGTATGTCCTACCAAAATTCAGGAATCCCAGTATGGATTGTACATTTTTCAATGATTTTGGAGGTTGGAGCAGCGCACACTTTTCTAAAAAGTTAGCTGCCAGGCTTTTCCCTTCACTTGAAAGCTCATATCCCTAAAATAGGACATTGAGGTGGGCTATTTTTGATTTTTTAAAGTTAAATTTGTAGCCCTCAGAGGCAAATCCCAAAATAATGGTGCTCACCCTGGTCAAGTGTTCCTCCAGGTCATCATCCGTCAGATAAATATCATCTACATAGGACAATGCCTCATCATCCAGATTTTGAAGTAACTCAGTTACCCTGGCGGAAAACAACCCCCGGCTGTTCATATACCCCTGGGGGAGTCGACAAAATTGACGCTGGACCCTAGCACTGAGAATGCTGTCAAATATCTGCTCTCAGGCGCTATATTTTGGCAGAAGGTATCCATTTGGGATATCTAGTGTAGTTTTGTATTTTTTCCGCACAATGTTATTCATTAATGTGGCACTGTGTGCGTCCTGTACTGCAAATGTTTTTGTGCATGAGTTCAGATGTCTGTAATCTAAAACTAGAAGATATGAATTATCGGGTTTCATTACTGGAAACATAGGATTTTTCATTGAAGAGGTGCAAGTTTCAATCACACCCTGGTATTCAAGTTGATCTAAGATCTCCCTTCCTGTTTTATTGGATACTGTCTCTGTGGAGTTGGAGTAGATTTTAGTGGTATCGCGTGGTGAGCTGACTCTTCATCCCACCCAACATGGTTGCGATATAGTGCAGGAGCAAGGGCTACCGCCCACTCCCACGCGTATGTGTGTTTTAAGTGTGTGGGAACGAGGTCGGAAAAGGCTGGAAAAATGACCGTTTCTCCCTTCGGGCAATCCATAACAATAGCAGGTGGCCAATCTCTTTCAGCTAAAAGAATGTCATAGCCAAAAGTCAGGTTCTCCCAAAAAGAGACCTTTAATTTGTCCCCTTCCATTTGTAGTAATATTTCATGTAACTTATGTGGGACGCTCACCCTAGTATCTGGTGTTTCCACCGTGATATATTCAGTCAGCTCCGCTGTCACCAGAAATTCCATCAGGTTCCGGCGAGCTATTGTTACTTCTGCTGCACAGTCTAGCATCGTCAGAGCCCATTCCCCGTTCAGTAGTTGAGTCCTCAGAATTCTGGGCATGTCTGATCTTAAGACCTGCTACTTTCTTCTTTTTGAATTGAGGTTTTGGTTTTGGCTTTCCTTCCTTTTGGATGCGTAGTCTGAAGTGTGTTGCGTGTCTCTGGACTTTGTACGCTCTTCTTGTCTGTGTTCTGACCGTCCTTCCCTCTCGGAGTTTTTTGATGAACCCTGAAAGGAACAAGAGGAATGTGTATCAGTGTCCTGATACCGGTCAGGTTTTTTAATGTTATCTCTCTTCCTAAGGTTATGCCTCCTTTCGGAAGGCTCCTGCTGAGGAGACCTACCTCTGGATTGAGATCTATTCTTTTGTTGTTTGTTATTATCCCATTTCTTCTTTGAAGAAACTGGTGTTTGCTTGGTGTGTTCTTTTTCTGTACCTCCCATCAGTTGAGGTTTTACTGGTCTAGCTCCCAAACTATCTCTACCTAATTCTGCATAAGCAGTTTCAATAATTTTAGGTAATTCTGTCTCCTGTTGTAAAGGAGTGAAGTCTCTCAGGCGTTGGCGTATTGCCACTACTGCTGCGTCCCCTTTAATGTTTGCTAATATTATAGCTGATACCTGGGCAAAGTTACCTAGTAACTTCATCCCTAATTTCAGCGCAGGTTCTGCTCCATACTCATTCTGTATTTGTCTTAATACATCTGGTATTACTGCTAATGAAGGGATACCATGAGTTCTGGTACATATTGCAGCGAAGACTGTACCCCAAGATCAGGGGAGCTATCCCCATCGGCAAGAAAATTGTTAGCATTCTATGCTTTTCAAGTGGACCAGTGTGTGGAAATACTGCCTCCAGCTGTGTTATTTTTTGAGCTATCCAGAATGGCATTTGTTCACGGTTAGTGGGCATTTTACCCATCACTGCATGTAACGTTTGTGATGTAATTTTGGTTGTCGATGTTTGAATCGGACCTGTTGATATAATCTTGGTTGGCTGGAGTGTGAGTGTTCTCATCACAAACTGCATCATGTTTCTGTAAAGTCTTATTAGTTCTTTATGTAGTGTACATAAATCTCCTACTGGCATCGTGTCAATGTCAGGATGTGGTGTATAGGTTGCTAGTACCGGCTATGTTGCTCCGTCTCTTCCTAGCGGACCGAGTCTTACTTTATTTCTTGTATGGGGGAGGGCGCCTTTAAACCAGTTTATATGCTCCTGGTAGGTGAGCGGAACTTCAATGTCTTCATACGGGCAATATTTGTTCGGTATGGCATCTTCTACGTAGTAATGAAATGTTTTTGTTCGTGCATCTGCCTGTGGGAATCTAACCCATGAATAGAATACCTCTGTTCTATATGACTCGTGTGCCTCAATCACAAAGGTTACTGGCCCACCCCTAGCTGTTAAGCCATATGAAGCTAGTTTTAGGGTGATGGCATTTCTAAAATTTTCTAAAAGATGTATTGCATCTGCATCTTCTTCGGCTGAGAGATTTAGTTCACGCAGAGCTTTGTCTTGCTGCTCAGTCATTGTTTTAGTAAGAAGAGTTTTTCAAGGGAACTGAAATAAGGTGTTATGCACAATAGGAGCAATGTGTCCTTCAAGTTTGATTAACCAACAGCTAATACATAGGATTTTTGCCTACTCAGCTGCGGCAGATTTTGTACCCTCCCACTCCAGACGTCTCTGGGGAAATGTGAGTAGGGGTCTCTGAGAATAGCACGACTGAACTACTCAGATTTGACCATTAAATAAGTACCCAACCAACGTTGGCGGCGCCATGTCGTGTAGTTCCTATAAAACCTATACAGGATCTGCGCATTTAGACAACATACACTGCGGACTTGGTGTCCAGACTGATTCCAGACACCCCCACCGGGTATGTTGGCCTGTGTACCAGCTAGCTCACAGTGCCACTAGAAACTCCTCTTACCAAGGAGAGAATAGTTCTTGGCAACTATCGAACATGACAACCCTGATCCCTCAGGACCGTGGAAACAGTGCAATACCTTTCGCTCAGTCACTCGTGCTCACTTCGTCTCAGAGAGATACACAGATTAAACGATATGGACGTTTTTCAATAAGTGTTTATTGAACAGTCGTTATTCTAGTGTAAAATAGGTGTGCTGAAACAACCACTAGACAAAAACAGCTATAAATGATTAGAAGCACTAAGAAGGTAAAAGGATGGTAGATTTCTATCATCTTGTTATAACCATGAATACAGGAAAGTATAAAAAAAAACATGATAATAAAATGCGTACTCCTACGTTGCTACCCTAACTAGATTTACCTAAGTGTACCTAGCATGTATGTAGGTGTTAAGCCAAAAATCCCTCTAGGATAAAGTCAACCCCATTACCTGAAGTGAGAGACTGTGGGACCCCGTCTTTGTCTCGAGCTGGACACCCCGCAAGGGATGTTAGATCACTGCGAGCTGGAGAATCTGCATGCAGGAACCTCAGCGTCTCGCGTCAGTGTGTCGGCATGGAAGTAATTGTAATTGTAAGGGAATTTATAAAGCGCCGGAATCACCCCGAAGGGGTATCTCCGCGCTGCAGAAGAAGACAAAATACAGGTCAGGCACAAATCATTCCCGGAATAATTCAGTCTTCAGGAGTTTCCTAAATCGAAGAAGACTGGGACATTTGTGCAGGTCCTCGGGCAGAGTGTTCCAATATTTTGGAGCAAGGTATGCGAAAGTTCTGCCTCCTGCTCGTAATTTCCTGTAACGGGGGACCACAAGCAGCCCTTTCCCTTCAGATCTAAGAAGCCTGCTCGGACGGTAAGATTTAATTTTGTCTGCTAAATATTTGGGAAACGTATCATAAAGTGATTTATGTGTAAGGCAGCATAGTTTAAATTTAATTCTCTGGCAAATAGAAAGCCAGTGAAGCTGTCTCAGCAGAGGCCTGGAGGGGCTACGCGGGGGCATTTTAAGAGCCAGACGTGCGGCAACATTCTGAACTATCTGCAATCTACTCAAGAGCGATTCGTTTGCAGATGCTAAGAGAGCATTGCAATAATCAAGTCGGCCGATGACCAAAGCTTGAATCAGGGTTTGTCGGACTGATAAGGGCAGCCACTGAAACACTCTGCGCAGAAGACTCAGAGTGTGGTAGCAAGTCCCTGATGTGGCCATGACTTGATCTTTCATGGTCAGAAAGTTATCCAAATGGACCCCCAAATTTTTTGCCGCAAGAGATGGAATAGGAGCGGGGCCTAACACAGTGGGCCACCAATTTGGGGACCAAATGGATTGAGCAGAGCCAAACAAAAGGATCTCAGTCTTAGACGCATTCAGCTGAAGGACGTTTTCCGTCATCCAGCCCGATATGGCCAGCATGCCCTCCGCGAAGCGATGATCGACTAACTCTGTATCCTTATCAAAGGACAGAAGTAGTTGTGTGTCATCAGCATATGACTAGGGAGTGAAACCATATTCCCTAATAATCTTAGCAAGGGGGGCCACGTAAACATTAAACAATGTAGGGCTCAAACAAGAGCCCTGCGCCACCCCCTTAGTAAGCTTCAAAGTATGGGAACGAAATGGACCTAAATTAATCGTCTGAGTGCGCTGATCCAGAAAACTAGCAAGCCACTTAAGTGCCTGTCCCTGCAGACCAGATTCTCCCAATTGATGAATCAGTTTCTGGTGAGAGACAGTATCAAAGGCTGCTGTCAGATCCAATAACACCAGCAGCACTGCCTTGTTGTTATCCAGAGCCATTCTAATATAATCTGTGACACCAATGAGAGTGGTTTCTGTAGAGTAGTGGGGTCTGAATGCAGACTGGGAGGGGTCAAGGGTTCCTTTAGATTCAAAGTAACCCATCAGCTGGGTGTTGACGTACCCTTCCACCATTTTGCTCATAAGCGGCAAAAGCGAAATAGGGCGATAGTTAGCAATCACCTCAGCGGATATCTGGGCTTTTTTCTTAATAGGTAGCACCTGAGCAGCCCTCCATTCAAGTGGAAGTACCCCCTAAACTCAGAGAAGTGTTAAAGATGTCACAGATAGCGGGAGCCAGGAGAGGGGCAAGTAAGGCAAACCCATGCGCTGGCATAACATCAAGGGGAGAACCAGATTTCGCGTTCTCAACATAGCTTCTGCCTATCTGTATCAAATTGAAATGTTGAAGGCCAGTCACAGAAAATCTCAGGGTCGTGATCTCCTCTGACTATCTCAGCAAGATGTGATGTTTATATACCCAAAGGTATCCCCAGGGGTTCTACCTTGCTGTGCCAGTGTCGGACTTAGGATGATGTCGGGAATGAACCTTGTGCATAGTTATTATGCAGGAGATGGTAGTCCTGCTGAGTTTCCAAGAATTCTCATGCATAATGTATGAGGCTATTGTTCAGGGAAAACCCAACGTTCTGTAAGCAGTACCGTAACTAGGTAAAGGGTCAGTCCTAGCAGCCTGTTATGTATGTAATGTAGGGACGAATATAGGTGAAAGGTTGGGATATTACCCGGGCCTATATTAGGGGACCTATATGGAATATAACAACGGGAGAGGGTTGGAAAGATTCAGGGGACCCTCCCAGGGGAGGGTCTGGACAGGGGGGAGGTTACTCCCATGTCCTTTGTCCAGTTTCACGCCAGAGCGGGAGCCAACGGCTCCCAAGACTGGTTTATTTTTACAGAGTTTTATATAGCGCAAACTTAATCCGAATCGGGTATCAGAGCGCTTTAAATAGCACCAGTTGCATTACATGAGGACACATTCATTTTTTTGTTAGGCACGGGGAGATTAAGTGATTTGCCCAGAATCACAGGATGTTCAGCTTCATTGCCGAGACTCGAACCCAGTTCCCCAGATTCGAGGTCGACCGCCCTAGCCGTTAGGCCAACTCCTCTCCCATGGTTTGAACTGGACTATGCACAGGGACATCTAATGTGCCCCTCCTGCAGGTTTTCAGGCGCTGGGAAGTGCACCCATCCAGCCCTAATAC
The DNA here is from genome assembly GCA_963921515.1 of Calotriton arnoldi. NCBI lineage: Eukaryota > Metazoa > Chordata > Amphibia > Caudata > Salamandridae > Calotriton > Calotriton arnoldi. The sequence continues at coordinate 27,394 of CAWUFW010025496.1, forward strand.
ACTAAATCCTATCTGGGAGGTGGTCACACCTCCCTGTGACAGGATGCCTATTGTTCTGCCTTCCCCTGCTCGAGCTTGGCTCAGCAGCAGGAGGGCAGAAATGTGTGTCTGGTTGGCAGCAACTATTTTGTGTTGTCCGGAGCTAGAAGGCTGGTACCGGGAACACCGAGGGCCCCACGAAGGGCCTTCCTGGTGGGTGGAATCATACCTCCCACAACATGTTTGACACCAAACACGATAGGGTTGGTTGCAGCCGTTTTCAAGATGGGCATCACGTGGTCGCGTAATGCCCATCTATATGCTTCACTGACAACCCGGGAGAATGGACTCTGTAGGCTGCAGGGGTGACCTGCTCATGCAGGGGCACCCTCTCACTTAGAACCAAGCACCCTGCCCTCATGATTGTAAAGGCCTGCTATAGGGGTGACTTATAGGTTTTAAGTGCAGTGACCCTTAGATACAGTAAACCTATATCTTAAGTAAGTGGTGCATGCACCGACTTACACACGCTGCAATGGCAGGCCTGTAGTTCCATTTTGAATGGTCTCTCATGGGTGGCATAATACATGCTGCAGCCCATGGGAGACCTCTGGGGTACCTATGCCCTGGGTACATGTGTACCATATACTAGGGACTAACAAGGGTACCCCAGTATCCAATCTGGGGTGTATCTAAGTACATGCATAACAGTTTTAAGGAGAAAGCAGATAGACTGGGGTCCTGATTAGCAGTATCCCAGTCAGACTAGTCAAAAATAGCATTATATCCAGCAAAACGTGGGGGTAACCATAAGAAGCAGATCCTACCTTCCTACACTGATGCACTTACAACCCGGGAGAATGTACTCCGAAGGTTGTAGGGGTGTCCCGCTCGTGCAGGGGCACCATCACACTTAGAACCGAGCACCCTACCTTCAGAACTGAAAGGCCTGTCTTAGGGGTGACTTATAGGTTTTAAATGCAGTGACCTCAGATATGAGAAAACTAATATTTGTCGTAAGTAGTGCTAACACCAGCTTACACAGGCTTCAATGGCAGGCCTCTAGTCTCAGTTTGAGTGGTCTCTCATGGGTGGCATAATACATGCTTCATCCCATGGGAGACCCCGGTGTACCTATGCCCTGGGTACCCTAATACCATATACTAGGGACTTATAAGTGTACACCAGTAGCCAATCTGGGGTGTACCGAAGTACTTACCATAGCTAATTTAGAGGAGAAAACACAGAGACTGGGGTCCTGGTTAGCAGGATCACAGTCAGACTTGTCAGAAACAGCATAGCACCAGGCAAAAAGTGGGGGGTAACCATACAGAAGGATCCTACCTTCCTACAGTGTGTGATTAGCGAAGGATTAATTTCTGAGGGAGAATGGAGAGCGTGTTTAGTTAATGATGAAGTGTTACAAAAGGTCATGGCAATGATTCCAGTTAGTTGGTGTGAGAAGAAAGATTGTGAAGATGAACTGAAAGGGTATTGGCAGGTTAGAGGAGATTTAGCTGTTGTTGATGGCCTTTTCATGAGGGTCAGCAAACTGGTTCCCCCGTATAGTCGGAGAGAAAAATTGTTGAGTAATGCCCATGTCATCCATATGGGTATTTCCAAGACGAAGGAAAGAATAAGGAAAGCTTATTGGTGGCCGGCCATGGATATGCACATAGAAAGAGAAGTTCGGAGTTGTACGGAATGCTAGTGTATTTTAAAGTGCAGGACACCACCATTGATACTGAGAGAACAAGCCAGTGGTCCATAGTCAGACATCACTGTTGACATTTTAGGCTCTGTGAGACTGAAACATCAGGACCAGTATGTGTTGGTGTGTCTTGATATGTTTTCTCATTGGCTGGAAATCAAGGCGGTTAATTCCACTGAATCAGAAGTGATTATTGAATTTTTGGAAGAACTTTTTGAAAGAGAGGGTTTTCCGCTGTCACTGCTCTCAGACAATGGGGTACAATTTACCTCTAGGGTAGTGGAGGAGTTTCTGAGAACTAGAAGGATTAAGCATAAAAGTAAAAGTTACTTACCTTCAGGAACGCTATATCTGGTAGAGACACAGTCTAGCCGCAGATTCCTCAACTTTGAATTCTCCCCAAGTGGCAGTCTGGATCCACAAATTTTTCATCAGTACCTCTGTGCGCCGGAGGCCGGCGTCGTACGGCTCCACGGTGACGTCGTCTCCGGATATGACATCAGTAGAGCCATATAGTCCCCTCCGGCGCTCAGATGTCAGTTTCTTCTGTGAAACCTTCCGCGTCAAAACACGGAACCACTACAGAAACTGGTTGTGGAAACAGTGTGCCATAAAATCTTTGAAACATTAATAAAAAAGAAAAATCAAATGGTATCTTAATACCAGACATGGATTTTAAAGAAAATCCCAAATAAAATCAACGAAACACCGTGCTACATGAAAGTCTACGCCCTGGTGAATAACGCCCATATGAGGGAAGAGACCATACACTCTATAGACCATTCATCAATGGTAATGAATGACATGGCAGTAGCAAACAGAACCTACAACAACAACACCAGATTGTTTGTTAAATCACACCATTACGTGATATATTGACAGTACCAATGTCAAGGTATGATGATACCAAGAAAACTTTCATAGAAAGAACAAATAAATTAATATTGCTCACTGGTGTGTCATCCAGAGTGAAAGAGAAAACACACCCCCACTCTACCAACCACACACATTTGGAAATGGATGTTATTGCAACATCTAAACAAAAGCTAAGTGGCCAGGTCAAGCGATTTGTTTAGCCCAAGATAGATTGAGATAGTGATCACTGGTATATAAACCCAGTACTGAAATGGTATAACCCTTACCTCAAAGGTCATTCGCAGAGCGGGAAGGATGGGCAGGGCGTTAAGGAATCTGCGGCTAGACTGTGTCTTTAGCAGATATAGCATTACTGAAGGTAAGTAACTTTTACATCTGATAGAGACATCTAGCCGCAGATTCCTTAACTTTGAATTAAATACCATAGCTATACCCCACTGGAGGAGGGTCTGCGAACTAATCCTACAAAAGTTCTTAACGAGAACTTGCCGGTCAAAACTAACAACCGACAAATGTATTTAGGAATAGCAGAACAAGAGCTAGGCTCTTAATAGAATCCATGATCACTGTCACAGAACATATAAATAAAACTTTACTTACTTTAATTACTTTATTTGGATAAAAACATGTCCATAAAAGAACAGTCTCATACAATAATACATCAAAACACACAAACTCATAATGTTCATAAAAAGAATATTTAAAATTTCGATACAGTACAGAACAATTAAAAATACAATTATGCAGTATGCATCGAGTTACGTGCTCGAACTGCGGTTTTCAAAAAGGCCCCCACACGAAATATTAGTTCCTCATCTCCTAAATCAAGAAGGGTCCTGTATGGGGGTGCTAGAGAGCCGGCAAGCAAGATGGCCGCACTCGTGTGAGGCTCCTGTGGCCTTGGGACACCATCCGACATCATCCTGTGTTGGCAGCAACATTAGTCGTCTATAAACTATATCCTGACTTGGCCCAATATGCAGTGAGTAATAAAAACGGGCTAAGAGCTGACACTGAGCGACTGCTGATGAGAAATCGGCATATGAACTACTGCACAGTACGAGCGCTGGAAGATGGCTGCCTACTGAGCGAGTCGCAGAGATGAGGGGCTGCTACTCTAGGAGAACAGACTGCCAAAAAAAGAGTGCTGTTATCGCCTGACACAATGGACCTGTCCCATCTAGAAACTGTGCTGTCGGCCTGTGAAATGCGGAGACAGATTGAGGACGAGGCCAGCCCAACTGGAAGGTGAGGCCTACCGCTGTGCAGCACTGACAGGCGCGGCCTAGAGCCGGAAGACCTGTGACCTACCTCCCGGCCCCTGATGCTCCTTGTGGAGGACCGTGTCGTTGGTGCCTCTCGCCTGCGGGGCACTGGACTGAGATCGAACTCCCGGGGATCGGCGCAGGGTGGCTAGATGGCAACAGCCGGGGGGCATGCTGGAGCCCTTCCCCTCAGGACTGAAACGAGGCGTGGGCATTCTGCCGTTATTAGGGGGAATCTACACATCGACCCTGCAACGAGCACAGATTGGGCCCGACTCCCCTCAATTGTGGATATTGCTGCTGTGGCCTATGGCCCCTATTGATCAGTGACTCCAGCACAAGCAGAGATACTCGAGGCAAAGGTATAGGCGCTGCGGTGGAAGACGGTGAGATCGCGACTGTAGCTGTAGCGCCCCCCCCCCCCTGGCATTGTGCATTGACGGCCCCTAGCTCATCTTGCCTGCACCACGAAACATCCACTCTGCGGACCTGAGGTGCCTAAAGGCTATAAACTTTCCCCCTGAAGCTCAGTGGCGACAATGGGTCGGACTGAGGGCAAGCAGGCCAAAATGCCCTTTGAACTGCGAAAATCCATGCAAACCCCTGCTGGGGACATGGAACCCAATGGGTCAGAGGAGCACCTATCGTCAACGCAATTGGCAGACACAGATATGAAAGCCCTTCTGTTGACCAAGCGACAAAGCCTCACGTCCATTGAGGCCAAAATGGATTCTATGTGTATGGACTTTATTACACAGCGCCTAGAGAAACATGATGGTTGCATAAGGGAAGCTGAGCACAGGATATCGACCCTGGAGGATGCATCCTCAATGGGAGGAGAACGGCTGCAAAGTATGGAAAGGCTCCAAAAAGTAATCGCAGCAAAAAACAAAGATTTGGAAGCGCGCTCCTGCAGAAATAATTTTCGAATTTTGGGGATTCCAGAATCCACAGCAACTGGGAGCATGGAAGACTATGTCGAGCGATTGTTAGTAGACCTGTTCGGAGCGGGAGTCTTTTCCAAGCTATTAGTGGTAGAAAGAGCTCATCGATCGATGTCTGCCAGATCTCCTCCAGGTGCATCTCCCAGACCTATATTCGCTTGCCTGCTCAATTACAAAGATCGGGACACTATTTTAAGACTGTCCAGAGAAAAGTGCGACTTGGTTTATGAGAGGAACACTGGGGGGGCGTGGCCTGCAGGGGCAACATGGCGGACGCGTTTTGACTTCGCTCCGCCACATATCCCCTTAATCAGAGACATTTCTCTGAACAACCGCAGCATTTGCAGACAAAGAACCGTGACAGTTTGCTCGGCGATACCCCAGGCGACAAAGCACGGATGGCGCCAGGACTCCTGCCGTGTGAGCGCCGGAGCCAAGAGGCAGGTCCAGGCGGGGTGCACACGGCCTGGGTGAGGCCAACGCGTAGCTACGGCCGGTGCGCCAGAAGGGATCGGGACAGCAGCACACGTCGCACTGCTAAGTATTGGTGCAGGGTGCAAAAGAAGCCACACGTAGCAACACCAGATAGAAGGGGAGGTGGGCGGCGCTGGGAATTAGGAACCTGGATGCGGCCCCGGGAGCGGTGAAGATTCGGGCCTGCCCACCCAGGCAGAAGAGGTGAAGGGCACAAGAGCATGCGCTAGTTAGTATATCAGGAGTGACTGTAGCTGCCATCGGTGGGCCCTGCAACACAGTCACTCACCGAGGTGGGTGCCGGAGATGGTGGAGAGCAAGGAGTTGGTCCCAGCATCACCCGGTAGAGGAAAAAGACAGGCGGCATGAAATGACGGAGGAGGTAACGGGCGTGGGAGAGTGAATTAGCTGGCGAGCCTGGAACAGTGGCAGCTACCATAGGTGAGCCCTGCATTGCAGCGACCAACTGATGCGGGTGCCTTACCCAGAGGTGGCAAAGAAGGCTTGGGTGGCAAGATAAGAGACAGTTGTCATAGAAAATAGACGAGCTGTGACTGGCCTCAAGAGTGGCCCGGGCCGGGGCTGATCTGGGACGGCTGCAGAGGAGTATATACTACACCCGGAGATAGCTGGTGTGCCCGGAGTGAAGACGACCTCCGCCAGTGGGCTCCGCGATAAGGCGCAGTATCGGTGTGGGTGCCCGGCCTGGCGGGGCGAGGAGCGGCTGCATTTTTATGGGAGGAGGCGTAGTTGGGCAGGCCTCGAGAGGTGCGGAGGCCCGGGGCCCGAGATGGTAACAGCTATTGCACGGAAGACAGAAGGGAAACATGGAGGGGCCACGGCGTGGAGATAGCTAATGGAGGGAACGGCCTGAGGCACCGGGCTGCAGCAACAGCAATCCTGGTTTGGCCCTGAGATGGTGTAAATTACTGGCCGCGGAGATACGCACAAATACAGACAGTTGGAGGTGGAGATGCAAGGATAGTCAGCCTCTGAGGGTAGGTCTCCATGCACTGGCGTCTAGTACTTATGAGCCTGTTCCAGTGGGGAGACTGATAGATAAGACCACGGTGTACTGGCGAAGGGAGAGGCCTGCGGCATATCACTGCAGTGAGGGTGCTCGGAACACACGACATCGAGTTTTGGTCTGGTGAACTACGAAAGTACAGGACAGGCCCTGTAATCAGGGGCTGGCCACCCGCGGGAGGACCGTGGTGCGACTACCCTGCTGTTGGTGGACGACCGAGCTGGTTCTACTTTACTGTGGAGCGATGATAGAGGACTCGTAAAAGGGGCGCTGTGAAGGTCGCTAATCTAACTGTGGCTCTGGGTCTCTGGGAAACCCGCCACGATAAGCCTACAGCGCCACGCATACGGTGCTGGATCTGCACCTGGAGCTGCTTGTGTCTGAGCTCCTGTCCGCAGACATAGCGCAGTGGGCCGTGTAGCCTTTCTATAATATACCGGTATATTCTGCTGAGTACACCAAGATAATTGGAGCGAGTCTGAGTATCTAGCCGGGCTGATGGGCCGCACTAAAGGATCCAGGTCGAGGGCTTCCTCGCAGGCTGCAGGCCTGGTAGATGCAGACCAAACGCAACCATCAACACAGCTGGAACCCCCCCGGACGATATATTAGACGCAATCCTGAATGCCATAGAGCGATCCTGGGAGTCAAAGGAATCCAAACTAGATAAAGTTGCGCTGGACCTCACACTGTTACAGGCGGACAACCGGAAACTGAGGGATCGTGTCACTGTTGTGGAGCAAGATATCACGGAACTGAAACCTGCCACTGACTTCCTGGAGAAGCAACAAAACGCACATGAGGCCAGAATAAGATAACTTGAAGATCGAGTGGAAGACGCGGAGGGTCGCTCCAGGAGGAATAATATACGCCTGATTGGACTGCCTGAGGGAGCGGAAGGTCAGGATGCTGTAGATTTCATGGAACAGTGGCTTAAAAATATACTACCCTCCTCCTCATTCTTCCCGTACTTCACTATAGAATGAGCGCACCGTGTCCCGGGCAGGAAACCGGCACCAGACGCTGGAGCACGACCACTTATCTTCTAGTTGCTGCATTATTGGGACAGGGATATGATCTTACGAGAAACCAGGAAACTGGCTGAGGTCAAATATAAAAATACTAAGGTCCTGTTCTTCCCTGACTATACGATTAAGGTTCAGCGTCAACGGGGGTCTTTCCTGCAAGTTAAACAGAAGCTTAGACAATTGGACATCTCTTATTCACTGCTCTTTCCTGCATTACTTCGAGTGGTATTTGATGGGAAAACAACGTTTTTTGACACACCACAAGACACATGGGACTGGCTGGAAACCACGGGCCGGTTCTCGGGCCCACGACCTATGGGCACACCAGGCACCTGGAATGGAGAGGCAAGCGGAGCAAGAAGTCACCGTCGACGGCCCAAGAAACGACTCCTCGGCCTGTCGGCAGCACCTGGCCCGGACCAAATCCGCCGGGAACGACAGGAGTGGATGGCTGAAGCTGTGGAAAGGGACAGTAAGGATGGAACCCCGCCACTCCTCAGAAGATGAGGGCTCGTCAGCAGTGAGATTATCGGACTCTGTATTGCTGCGAATGCCCGATGTCACGCCACAGACTTCGGATGTTATTGTATGAAAAAGCCTGGGGATAGCGATTGCACCACGAACTGTCTAAAGGACAGCTACCCGCCGATATTTGGTATTGTAACTCTTGCATTGTTTTATTATATTGTGTTCCTGTCAAATAACTATCCTTTATTGCTCCGTCTGGCATTAATTACCTTAAGATAGGCATATTTGATTTACATCATCGCTAATGCAAATGTTCTTGCTTACCTTGAACCACACTGGCCCTTTAGGAACCATTGTTTTCTCAAAACATTATTATATTGTGAATCCTGCCTAATGGATGCTGCACATAGGTCTGCAAACGGAGCCTGTGGGTTACTCTCCGCTACACACATCCTTATACATAAGATATGAGAAACCTGGGGATATAACAGTGGTATGCCCCACACGGTTTCACACCCCCTCGCATTCTCCCTTATATAGGTAACCAGTTGGGTACGCGGTCACTTTACTTTCTGTCAGGGTTTGGGTAGCACCCCTTGCTTAAGGGGGCTGCTCTAATAATGTTTCCCCTTTGCCACGTTGGCTTACCCATTTTCCTTCTAGTTGCGGGGCCTTCCTGGGGGGAATAGGCGATGATTCAGCGCTTTGCCGATCCATACACACGGCTGCATGCATAGGTTGGGGTACACTTCTATTTTTATATAAAGTAGTGCGGTCTATTCTTACCTTAAGAAACACAATGTGCGCATTGCCCTCTTACCAGAGACACATTTAAATAAGGTGGAAACAGCCAGATTGCAACGAAAATGGAGAGGTAAGGTATATGCCACTGACTATTCTTTGTTTTCACAAGGGGCCTTAATCTGGTTTGTCCAGGCACGCCTTTTGCAGTGGATGAGGTCCTTGTCGAAAAAAAAGGTAGATACGTGTTTCTGAGGGGCTGGCTGGATGGGCGTTATATTTTGTTAGGTAATGTGTACGCTCCTAATACAGACCATGGCCAATTTGTTAGAATGCTGTCCCAAACATTGACAAAATGGTGTGACATGCCATGGTTGATTGGAGGAGCTTTTTAATAGTGTCATGGATACGAGTTTGGACAGATCCTTCCCTCCACTCAGAGGTACGACTGCTACAGCCAACTCCACGGTGTTGAGCGGATGGGAGTGCGGGTGAGACTTGATTGATGTTTGGAGGCATCGTAATCCCGGAGAGAGGGTATATTCATTCTATTCAGTGCCCCATGACTTGCATGTCCGATTAGATAGGTTTTTCAGTTCCCCCTCCCTACTTCCCTACATAACAGGCTCCGATTACCGGGGACGTACACATTCCGATCACAACCCAAATTATGTCACATTGGCATGGAAATGCGGGATTCCTAACATCCCTACGTGGCGGTTACAGCCGACGATGCTCGAGGACCCAGTCTTCCGAGACTCAGTGGGGGAGGCCATTAGCGAGTATTTCACACACAACACCGGGTCTGCTTCGTCCACTATGGTGGAGTGGGCGGCCATGAAAGTTACGCTGCGTGGGAAGTGTCTGGGACTAGGTTGCGGCTTGCGGAGACAGATAGAGCTGGAACTACTCATAGTGGAAAAAGAGTTATTGGCACTAGAATCACAAGCGATAGAAGACGCTCCAGATTCCGCCCCCTTGTTAGAGGCGCATAGGAAGCACACAGAGCTCCTAGAACGTCAGCGATGTCTAAACTTCGCGGATCGATCAGGGCCTCTTTTGGCCTGGCTGGTCAAGCAGGACCAATCTGTAGGACCCATCACTGCTCTCCGGTCTCTGGGAGGGGGACTCAAATATACTCAACATGAAATACATAGCGAACTGACCACGCATTTTAGACAACTATACAGATCTGCCTTGAACATCCCTGAGACAGAGATCCATGCGCCTTTCTCGATGGCCTCTCCTTTCCTACTCTTACACCAGAGCAGCGTAGGGAACTGGATGCCCTGCTTACATTGGAGGAAGTGAGAGGCACAATGCGAGCATTGCCGTCTGGCAAGGTACCTGGCCCGATGGTCTTCCCCATGAATTCTATAAAACATATGCTGATCTTTTAAGTCTGCAGCTACTTAAGGTATATATGGAAGCACTTGAAGGCCTCTCTCCCTCCCAGCTTCTCGGACAGTAGCCACTCTGATCACACTTCCTAAGCCGGACAGGGATCCCACGCACACAAGCGCCTATCGGCCCCTAGAGCTGCTGAATGGGGATTACAAAGTACTAGCAGGTGTTCTGGCAGGCAGATTGGTGCCTGTTACTCCGCTTCTGGTCCATCAGGACCAGAATGGCTTTGTCCCAGCTCAAAGTACATCTCTTAATATACGTAGGCTTTTCAGGGTAATTGCAAATGCGGTGGCGGTTTGGCCAACAGCAGGCTGTCTAGTATTAGACCTAGAAAAAGCCTTTGATACGGTTGAATGGCCTTATATGTTTGAGGTGCTGCAACGATTTGGGCCATACTTTGAGTTTAATCAAATTATTGTATGGAACACCTGTGGTCCGTGTCCGCTTGGGAACCTTATTCTCCAGACCCATACCTATAGGGAGAGGAGACGCACGCTATTTCGCTATATGCGGATGATATATTGCTTTATATTAGGGACTTACAGGCAATACCACAGATCATTCCGGACACGCTCAAACTATTTGCTTCGCTATCAGGACTGGGTGTGAACTGGGGAAAATCATGTTTATTTCCCTTTACCCCGGGACAGACGCCCCTCACTTGATAGTGGATGGGGCATTGGTGGCCTGGCAACCGGTTATGTTCCGATATTTGGGCGTATGAATGTACCACACTGATCGGGATCTCCTGGATGATAATCTATCCAGAGCGGTAACAGCTTTAAAATCCCAAATTGAATTTTGGAAAACTCTTAACCTCTCAGTTGCAGGCAGGGTGGAGTTTATAAAAATGCTGATGCAGCCCTGTCTACTCTAATATTGTAAAAACCTTCCAATATATCTACCAGCGTCCTTTTTTCGATCACTGGAGGGAATAATGAGAGACCTTATATGGAGCAATACACGCTGTAGTGTGGCGCTAGCAAAATTATACTTGCCTCAGTCACAGGGTGGGCTGGCTCTGCCCAACATGGAACATTACTATTTGGTGTCCCAAATACAACGGGTGGCGAAATGGATGACGGAACTACACCTTACAGATACAGCGGAATATGGGCCCCCGTACGCATTGGATAGAATTCTTTTTATCTTTCATCCATGCACTAGATCACACACATCGTTTCCCTTCTGGTGCAGATAGCTCAGAAATGCTTCCATGGGGCTTTACACCTCACCAGGCATTTTACACCATATGCGCCCTCTATTCCATTACTGGGTATGCCGAAAGGGGGGGACGAGTCAGAGCGACTGACCTCACACTGGCATGGTGCAGATATACACACATTGGGAGACCTATATGCGGATGGTGCGATACTGCCCTTTTTCTCCTTGACAGAAGAAGAGGGCGTCCCTCCTGGACAATTCTTGAACCATGCCTCCTGGATGGCCACTCTGGGGCGCCACTGGGGAAACATCTCACAGGAACCCCCAACACATCTCCTAATGCAGTATCTGCATGTGATGGGTGCGGGACGACATCTCGTAAAATGGTTCGCAGAATCAATTCGTGAACACACTATGACGGATTTAGCGCTATTGCGTAATAAATGAGAGACGGATATGGCATGACCATGCACACCCAAAGAAGTGACCCGATTAGGGCCACCCGGGTCACTAATGACCACCTCTCAGCCTTCCGTACTAATTGAACGGTCCGTCAGACAGTAGAGAATACAAACCAATAACAGTTTATTCGTATACACTCAGAGCTGAGCCCTATCTGCCCAGTCGCTAGGAGTGCTGCAGAGGGAACTGAAATCAACAAGCATAAAGATACATTATGTACGTTTTGTAACCGGGTGAAAACACACCCACAGTGGAATTTTCCAAGCAGGTTCAGTAAAACAGTGAAATACAGAAATAACGGTTCAGCGCTCCTATCTTACACAAAGTATTATGGTCCAAGGTCGTTCCATCTGGAGCCCGCCACCAGACAAGGGGGAGAGGGCCTCTATCTGGTGAGAAAGCTATGTGCTGACATGAACAGTGTGCTCATTACTGAAACAAAACCAAAGTGGAGAAACGAAACTCAAAGAGGAGCGTTTCTCAGAATTAAACTAGATCAGTTTCGAACAGCCTAAAATGGCGCCCAAATAGAAAATGGCGCAGCTAATGCTAACTTACATGGAGCATGCGTGAGCATAAACGATTTCTATTCTAACAGACCCTCATTTTAGCATGAGCTAAAACATTTTTTAACAGCAACAAGCAGAAACAAAACTTCAAACAGTAATAAAAAATCACATTGATAAACAATTATGAGCACTCCATATTATCAACATCAGGAAGTGAAACGGTAAGGAGAGAAGAAGTCTCGAAAATTCCCTCATCAATGTTCATCATATCCTCAATATCCTTTTGGATCATTATTGCGGCATTTGTGTCATGAATTGATATTTTCTTTTTGGGTGTGAGGATAGTAGTACAATAGGAACAGCAAAAGGGAAGACACTGAATAAGAACACAGCAGAGCACCAATACCGCAATCAAAAAAATCACTTTTTCAAGAATCCAGCCCCAGTTACCAAAAAGAGACCAACTCCAATACCCACTTTTCATTCCTTTGACATTTTCGAGAATATCCAAAATATGTTTGGTGATGTTCTTTTCCATATTCTTGATCCCGACCACACACTGATCGCCAACTACCATGCATACACCACCACTCTTAGCCAAAATAAAATCCACTGCATATCTAGTCTGTTCCGAATATATTTGCATACTCTCCAACTGAGTGGTGATGTCGCATAAAGCTGCCACGGTAGTATTGGATAAAATTTGCAGCTTGCATCCAAAATATTCTCTAGCTTTCTCACCCCTAGCCATAGAGGTACCACCCAAAGTGAAAATAGAAGAAAGGATGTATCCAAAAGTGATCCCATTACTATAATTATTGACCTCTAAATCGGTCACTCCCTCATAAAATTCTTTTGTTAGAGTCCTTTTAACCCATCGGATATTAGGCTTAGCGTATTTACAAGGAACACCTAAAGGCAATACCATTCCAAGAGCTACATCATCGGTACCATTGCGGACATTGGAATATGTTCCATTGGACAAAAAGTAAAACGCTGGGTGTGCATAAATCGGTCCCTCATAGTCCACTGCGGCATACCTGGAGTTCATTTCAAAAGAACTCGGATCTTTGTCATTCACCAAAGGGATCGCATTTTTGTACAGCACTATTCCTGAACAATTTATATACAGTGAAGTGTCAGTGCTATTCACAATGGGGAAGCAAGCAGGATAATAACCAGCCTCACGAGTGACTATCAATTCCTTGTAATGCCAACCCACCAATGTCACATTTTGTTTCTCCATATAGAAGTTGTCGCAAAGGTATTGTTATCACAACCTGGATAACCCTTCCCAGTGGTTTTCTATGAATTAGATATGGTCCAGGATAACCAAAACCAAATACCCCTTTCACTTCTGTGAACTGAGGTGGCCGAGCATAAGTATAATTCACAAGTGACAATGGATATGCAGTCCACAAACTAGTAACGGATTGGGAGGGGTAACAAGCTGTCCCTTCTCCAAAGAATCTCTTATGTGTCTCCAGGAATACATTACTTGGGGCTGTTCTTTTGTTTCTTTTCAGGGAGATAACCTTACTCTTACTGTGTAAAGGTACACCTTGATCATTTTCCAAAACCCACGATACGCCACACAATATTTTTATCAACAAAGCCAAAAGAACAACACATATCATTTTGTTTCTTCGTGTCCACATCGTATTAAGCTGTGCAACAAGAACCATTGGCTGTTCTTCATCAGCAACCTTTCTTCCAAGAGGATGCATAATGGATTTGCAAAGAGACAAGAATGCAAAGAAAATATACAAGTTCCCAGTGTCCGTCAGAGCCTCACTGGTACAGGCTCCTATTGTCCATCAATAAGTTGGAGCTCTTGAGCACCCGCGGTGGAGCTTGCTCTGTCCTAAGCTTTTCAATCTATCCCATGTCGATAAAGGTGGTATACCCTCAGGGTATACTTCTGGTCTCCTTAACTAATGTGTAAACAACGAAGGCAAAGTGAGCACAAAATTCTCCACTAATTTCAATTAATGCCATTGGTACTATGACTCAGTACTACCTAATTTGTGCAGTCCATCCCTAATCTTTTTTCTCCTTGGACTCAGTATCCCTCAGCCGACGGCGCAAATTGTACCTGGTAGCCCCAGGCACCGTGTGATCAATAAACAAAGGCTCCTGGATAGCTCGAATCTCTGGGGGAACAGCTTCATTCAAAACATTATCATTCTCCTTATCGGTCTGGGTCCAGATCAGCTGGGCGTCGCTGAAGGGAACAAACCTGGGCACCTGTTCACACTCTGAGTCGCCCACGCCCTCTTTGACCCACTGATCGTATGGTAACGGCAAAGGCATCTATTCAATGGGTGGCATGCACCCAGTTCTTTCGACCAGCAACCTTTCGGCCGTCCGCGTCACCAACAAAACCTGTTTAGGACCCTTCCAGCGTGACTCCAAACTTTTCTTTCGCTGGAAATTCCAGAGGAGAATGTAGTCACCAAGCTGAATGTCGTGGCCGGGTCCCTCTGGGTTAGGAGGTAGAGACTCCTGCACCTGTTGGTGAATAGAACGTAAACTTTCGGTTAACTGGCCAAGATAATCAAGCAACACAAGATATTCGATATCAGAGTACTCCAAGGACGCAGGACGCCCCAGACATTTGCTGGGTGCCCAAACACAACCTCATAAGGAGACAATCCTGTCCTAAAATGAGCTGTTGTTCTTGTTGACAAAAGAGCTAGCGGTAAAGCATCTGGCCATTTTAATCCTGTCTTCTCTTGAATTTTTGCCAATTTCAGTTTGAGAGTACCATTGTACTTCTCAACAAGACCAGCTGACGGGGGGTGATTGGCAGCGTGAAATTTCTGCTGAACGTGCAACCCTTCACAAATCAATGTAATCACTTTCCCATTGAAATTACTTCCGTTATCACTCCAGATAACTCGGGGCAAGCCGAAACGAGGAAAGAGCTCTTTAAGGAGTACCTTCGCAGTCGTAATTGCCGTATTATCTTTAGTGGGGTAGGCCTCAACCCATTTACTGAACGCACATACAACCACCAAAACACACTTAAGATTATTGCATCTCTCTAATTTGATATAGTCCATTTGAAGGACTTCAAAAGGAAAGGTGGGCGGTGCAAAATTACCAGGTGGTGTAGGGGTACCCTTCCCTGGATTGTGCAGCATGCAAACCATACAGTATTTCACCAAATGTGCAGCTGTCTTAGAGATATTATCATTATGCCACACAGGGGCTAACAATTTACAAATGCCTTTTGCACTAATATGAGCTGGACCTTGTGTCATAGTAACCACAGGAAGTACATATGCATCGGGCAATATCCATATCTGTTGCCCCGATTTATCAATCCAACACCCCTCCTCATTCAACTGTGATGTACTCTCCTGCCATTGCGCCAATTCGGGCCACCCGGGTCACTAATGACCACCTCTCAGCCTTCCGTACTAAATGAAGAGTCGGTCAGACAGTAGAGAATACAAACCAATATCTGTTTATTCATATACACTCAGAGCGGAGCCCCATCTGCCCAGTCGCTAGGAGTGCTGCAGAGGGAACCAAAATCAACAAGCATAAAGATACATTATGTATGTTTAGTAACCGGGCGAAAACACACCCACAGTGGAATTTTCAAAGCAGGTGCAGTAAAACAGTGAAATACAGAAACAACAGTTCAGCGCTCCTATCTTACACAAAGTATCATGGTCCAAGGTCGTTTCATCTGGAGCCCGCCACCAGACAAGGGGGAGAGGGCTTCTAACTGGTGAGAAAGCTATGTGCTGACATGAACAGTGTGCTCATTACTGAAACAAAACCAAAGTGGAGAAATGAAACTCAAAGAGGAGCGTTTCTCGGAATTAAACTAGATCAGTTTCGAACAGCCTAAAATGGCGCCCAAATAGAAAATGGTGCAGCGAATGCTATCTTACATGGAGCATGCGTGAGCATAAACGATTTCTATTCTAACAGGACAATGTTGTTGGGGAGTCCTAGACAGATCCCCAGAAATGCTCAATTTAGGTTGATCCAATTTTATATAGTCCATAGAGCGTACCTATCTCCTGATAAAATTAACAGATACTTTAATAGAACAGATGCATGCTGCCCACGTTGCAAACTGGTAGATGCCGATCTCCTACATATGTTATGGTCATGCTTAAAACTGCAAAATTACTGGCACAGAGTGACCCAATCTTTGTCCACAAGCACAAATAGAGCATTGCCGAATACGTGGGAAGCCTGCATAACAGGGATATTTCCTAGAAGGAAGAAACACAAAGCCTTCTCTAGATTTTTAAACCTGTGTTTAGCGGTGGCCAAAAGACTTGTCACTCGTCGTTGGAATGCAGTAGACCCCCCATCACTAAAGGCATGGTCCCAATCTATGTTGCACTGGGCCAAGGATGAAGCAGTCTCATTAGTAAGCGAAGACATGCTAGGGCTGCGTAAATACCCCATTTCAGTAGCCTGGAACACTATTTTGATCACGCTTCAAGTAGCAATAATTCCGGATGAACCCCCTGACATTTCTAGTACCAACTAACTCTAGCCAATATATGAGTTGCAATGTGACCTGATAGCAACGTAGTCTGGAACGTGTAGCAGGTATCACACACCCTAGACCAGCATGTAATATTATGGTGATGAAGCTAGCACATTTAAAATTGTGCAAACAACACTATTGTAACAGACATGGACCCCCCCCCCCCCGGGTAACCTGCTCTTCCCTCCTGTCCACAAATAGTT